>CAUYPK010014479.1:0-27530 GCA_963574355.1 Loris lydekkerianus
GGTGGTTTCCTGGTACACATAGTCATGAGCATACTTGTTTTGCAACTATTGCTTATCATCTGCTTCAGGGTTCAGTTGAATCTGTAACTAAAATCTTTATAACCTTTTTTAGAGTCAGCTTAAAAATTTTTATTCTTACAGGTAAATTATAGGTAAATCATGTTATTGAGTATGAAGACAAAGGATTCTGCATTTTTTCATTACTAGTGTTTGGCTTTATCTAGAATAAAGGCAAATAGACTTTTTCAGAGATTGGCAAAGTTGAACATTAGTAAAATTGAGAGGTATGTTGTTCACATTGTCCACATTTCTTTAGGAAGCTCGTTATTTCCCCAAATACCTTGCTTTGGCATGGTGTCCTCATGCTCCATCGTATCAAGGGCTGGGAAGTGGAACATCTTACTGGCTCTTGGAAAAATGGGTCCATTCTGCTTCTCATTCTTTTAGGGCTAGAAACTAAGTATCTCAAGGTCAAGATTAGCCCAGATGTATAGGAAATTATTTACATGCTAATGATGGTATTAGGGTAGCAGCATTATCCAGACAAGCCAAGCTGGAACATACCACATGAAATGGAAGATAATGCCCCACATTTTGATTAAAAAATTTTATGATATAATCTTAACATAGAAGACCAGGCTGGTTTGTAAAAATAATTCTAGAAGGAGAGGAGGTAAGGTGGATATTTCACTACAAGTTGTAACTGAGCCTAGAGTATAATGTAACGTAGCAAGGGTGGGGACCCCAAAAGAAACACTCAAAGACCTTCAACGAAATTGAACAGTCATAACTAGCAGTATCGCAGGGAGACCTGCAATGCCACTTTCTATGTCATTTAAAATCTCCAAGCCTCAGGATTTACATCTATAAAGTAGACATAATAAAACCGATAACACCTTGTCCCCAGTGTTACCATGAGGATTAAAATGACATAAATACATTCACAACTTATTCTCATTATTAGTATTATTTTTAACAGGAACAAACTTGACGTTTGAGCAACATGGGAGAAATTTAAGGAGTACTGGAAAAATGAAGGTGGATTTTGAAATTTCAGTTTAATAAAAGAAGATCTTGGTAGAAAATGTAAATTATATCAAGCCAGACTTTTTGACTGAACAGGATTTAACCTGGCTTAAAGGGCATCTCGAACAGCTAGCTCCCTGTATCTCTGGGTCTGTTTTTAGCCATCAGCTGGTGTTTCAACAAAGGTGATCCCTTTTACCTTTATGCCATTCCATCATGCGATCCTTCCACTTGAAATATCATTCTCTTGTCCTTTTGTCTCTTTTGTTTCTTCAAAGAGAAAATTTTATATATTTATTTATTCTATAATTGATGAATGTCTGTATATTTTAGGCATGGAGAGTCTGAAAAACATTTTAAGCATCCGTGTTAGGTTCCTTTGCTAAAAGAATGTTACAAAGCAGAGTTTCAGGGTATTAAACAATTAAGATACAACTTCCCACTGGTGTGTGGGAGCCTGAGGAAACCAACTCAATGTTTCCTGCGTGGAAATGGCCTATCCTTATGGGGAGAGCTCTGAGCATAAATTGTAAGAGCCCATTTCAGCCAGAAATTTTGAAACACTTTAGGAACATGAATAAGCTTATTCTTACTTTTAAAACACACACACATTGATGCTGATCATAAAATATTCTCTTAAGCATTCCTACGTACCCACACTTGCTGACACATTTTCTCAATGGAGTCTAGCCTCCCCTGTGGTCTCCACTTCAGGCTGTAACTCAGTAACTCTACTCTTCAGAGTGTGCCTTCAGGAACAGTGATTTCTCTGTTTAAATCAAGAGAGCGTAATGAAACATTGTCTGGTACAATATCAAACATGTGAGGTTTCCGCTAAACTAATTGGTAGGGAAAACATTTTGCCTTCATCAAGTGGCAGGGCCTGAAGTCAGAAAAATGGAATTGGAAATGGGACTGGGAGAAAAGCTTGCTATAAACTGAAAAGTTTTACTTGGGGGCTGAAATGAAGACAGTGCTTTGATTGGCTTCACCATGTAGGAAGAAGAAACAGATTAGGCTTAAAGAAACTGGAAGTTTAGATAAAACTCTTCTACTAACTAATCTCGACTCAGTTTATCATTATTATAATAATAATAGCTGCTGTGTTAGCAGCTCTTCAGCACATACATTGCATAAAGCTCAGTTGAGACAGTGAAATAGACACAAAATGTAATGAAGTTGTAAAACTGTTTTGTGAACAAGTTGATGTTGGAGTAAAATTGAATTTACACCAGACGCTTTGTGCTAAAACATATGCCCCATTTCCTACTCCCTGTCCTCTTATTGAAAATTGAAATAATTTACTTGAAATGCTGTACAACAATGTAATAAGCACACAACACTAGCAAGAAAAACGACAATAATGCCCCACACAAGTTAACATTTATTGGGTGTTTTATATGAATTTGGTGCTGTGCCAAATCATTCGCATACGTCTTATCATTTCATTCTCATTGTATCCTTGCTGGTTGGGTGTTATTATCATCCTTACTTCTCACATGAAGAAGCTGATCAAATAAGGATGTGTGCTTAATTAACTATCCCAGATATACTGAGCCACTCTGTGTTTCTCACATACTATTCCTTTGGATCCTATGCTGGGAAATAACTCCAAGGGTAAAACTCAGTGTCTACCCTCTGCTCTCCTTATCTTCTGTCAATTAAGGAACTCTCTGAAGTTTGCTTTACTACAACTTCTTATTTCGGCTAACTTCAATGTTTACAGAACTTAAAACTAATGCTTTATGTAGTAAATAGTTTCCTGCACTAAGACCTGTAGACCCAACCTTGATAATCACCACTTACAGATCTTGTGACGTTTAATGGTTCACTTAATCTCCCTGAGCCTTAGGGATTCCTTCTTCTGTTAATATAAGGGACCTTATCTGGATGGTCCCTAAAGTTTTTCTTTGCTATAATTAACATTCTCTGTCAAGGTATTCATCTTCATAGATGTTAAGAACAATTGCGTCCCTGTTAAAGGATAATACAATAGTAAGATGGTGTCTAGTGGTGGCAAAGAGACATCCAGACTCCACAATAACCTTACCAAGTGTGTGGTTTTCCGGTCTGCTTATATGCCAGTTGCTCATAATAAATCAGTCAAATAAGAAAGGTCAGAAGGCTTCAATAAAAGAATAAAAGATGAAAGAACAATGTTAATTCCTGGACTAGAAAATCTTTATGTTAAAGAAAGATAGTAATAGTAGAGTGGATAGGCACTAACCTAACAGGCTCAATGTACACTGGGTGATGAGCACATTTATAACTTTGACTCAAGCAGTAAAAAAAATAATCCATGCAACCAAAATGTCTGTATCCCTATAATATTCTAAAATAAAAAAATAAATACCTCTTATTTAGACCTTCCTGGTAGAGACAGAATGAAAACAGAGGAAGTTGTCAGTTATCAAGACTCTACTCTGTCTTAGTTTCGGTAAGGGTGGTTATAAATGGGCCAAGATTGGTTGGTTGTGTCGGGTCTTGAACTATAAGCAGAATTTGACAGATTAAAGTTGATAAAGAGGAATGATTACATATCAAGTAGAATAAGAAAGGAATAAAGAATACAAGGAAAACAACTGTTGGTTTGGTGTGATTAAAAGGGAAATTATGTACACCTCAATAGAGAGATGAGATGATAGAAGTAATAATGTAGAAAAGAAAATTGATATAGTGTAGTATACATGCCATGTATAAGAACACTCTAAATGGCTCAGTAAATTTCTTACTGAAGAATCTGGTTTATTATCATAAGATGGTGGTTCTCAAAGGATCCACACAATCTGGGTACTTGTTAAAAATGTAAATCATCAAGGCCTGAGATATACTGAATCAGAAATCATGAGACCTGGTCCCATCAATCCAAGTTTTAATTTGATATCCGGGGTGGTTCTGATACAAGTTTGATAACTATAACTTAGGAAAAAGGGATTATTAATAAAATACCAAATGAAGAAAGAACAGATTCAAGTTTTCAAATGATTTTTCTTGTCCCTAGTAAAGAATGGATTGAAAACAGAGACATTGGAGACCTGTTAGAGGGCTGCTAGATAGTCAAAGGGAGAAGCAAGAAAAATCTGAAGACCAGGAGTGGAGGAGGGAAGACGAGAGGGAGAGAAAGGACTAACAGAATAGTGAAATCTGTGGAACCAAATCCATCAATCTTCATCACTAAAGGCAAGTGGAAAATTGAGGTAATATGAAAAATAGAAGATTTTAGGTTGTTTTCCTCTTCCTATAATGAGGGATTCAGTCAAAGGAAGGAAGCTCTTCAAGTTAGACATTTATGGAACTTTCGGTCAATGTCTTTAGGGGGTTTACATGAATAAATGCCATGTCATTATAGCCATTCATTCATTCAATCATTCATACAGGTAGCATTAACTGAATATCTCTTATGTTTCAGATACTTGACAAGTCACAGAGACAAAGAGATGAATCTTTGTCCCTTTTCTCAAGGACTTTTTTAGCTAGCTGGGAAAAGACACCTGTAAGAAAGAGACAGGCATGTTGTGTAGAGGGAACAAATCTACCTAAAGGCAACTCCCATTAAGACTGAATGTGACACTCATGTTTTGTCCCTTGTTTTTTATCTTACCCTCTTTGTTTAACCACCTCTCAGGTTCTCAGTAGAGAGGCCAGTCCTCTTGATGACCCAAGGAGCCTCAGATACTCAGAGAGACTCAGCTTTGATAGGCCCAACAGTGGAATCTCACACCTGTGAGCTTCTCATATGTCCAGATCTCAGAAACTGTCTTCATGCTTTGACCACAGTAAATTCTACTTTACCCCTTAAGGAAATGAAAAGATTGAAAAGAGGAGGGCTGGAACTTGCTCAGGCATGTAGATTAAGCCTCTGGTAAAATCCAAACTCTTATATGTATGTCTGATGCTTCTTTCAGCAAACAGATGGAAAGATCCAGTATAAGACAAAAGAAATTAGCCTGTGCTACTAATTATTAACAAATGTTAGGGAGAACTTTAGTAAAATATTCTAAGTACTTTTAAATATTATTCAATTATTAAAAAAGAATGCCAATATTTTATTAGCACAAAAAGAAGGCATAATTGTGGCATGATGCATAATACAAGATGCCATGCCATGTAACATGATGATAAATTATAAAGTGTGAAAAAATCAGATTACAAAGCAGAAGGTGTAGTATGATGCCAAGCATACATATATGGGAGGGTATTAACAATTATTACTTTTAAATGGTGCATTACTGGTGATTTTGCTAAAAAAGTAAAGCTTTATGCCTTTCTAAATTGACTGACTTTTTAATACTAAGTATGCAATGGCATTATATTCAAAAGAAGCCATAAATCTAATACTATCTTTAACATAAACTATATTAACATCAAAACACATGCTATAAAAGGAGTGGTGATATAAATTTACTAAAAGGGATGAGCAGCAAAAATGGGAAAATTGAGAAAAACATTTCTGTTTGCATAACGTCTTTATATTGTCTTATGTAATGTGGTTAAGCAGGTAATAATAATAGTAATGCAGAGAAATTTTCTACCTCAGGAAAAATGATTTAATATCCACAGCATACTATTCCAAATTATCTAACTCTGCTTCTAGGGGAGCAGTTTTTCAGCCCCTTACATTACAGATAACGGATGGCAATGCAAAGTGATTCTTGTCTGAAGATATGTCAATTTTGTCCAGTGAAGATCCAATTGATTTTCCACCCCCAGTGTGGAAGACCGTAATCTTTCCCCCACTGATATATTCATTTCAACACTCTTGATCTATAAATATTCTGTTCTTTGGAATCAACTTTGAACTACTTGTAAAACCTCACTAGTCCTCTCAATTAATGAATTCAATGACATCTTCAACATGTATTCATTTTTACATGTAGGGGAGTTATGATTTTACCTTTTTTTGGAAAATCATCTTTTAAAAATTATCATAATGTTAGCTAATATTTACTAAGCACTTTCTATGCTCCTAGCCCTATTGTAAGTCATTTATGTATTTATCAAATCTTTTATTTTTATTTTTTATTGATACATAATATTTTACATATGTATGGTGTACATGTGGTATTTTGTTACATGCACAGAATGTGTATGATCAAGTGATGAAATTTGAGGTGTCCCATACTTTTGAGTGTTTATCATTTTTATGTATTGGGAACATTCAAATCCTCTCTTATAGATACTTTGAAATATATATAATATGCTGCTATTAAGTATTATCACTCTGCTATTGACTAGGCCTTTTATCTAACCATGTGTTTGTACACGATAATCTGCCTCTTTTCATCCCCTCTCACACCCACCTACACTTTTCATATCTACCATTTTACTCTCTACTTTTGTGAGATCAATGTTCTTAGCTCCCAGACATGAGTGAGGACATGCAATACTTGTCTTGCTGTGGCTGGATTTTACAAATTTCATCTTTACTATCTCTGTGAGGAGTTAAGGTCAACTCCACCTTACAGATGAGGATCCTGCCTTACCTAGAAGTACCCAAAAAAGAAGCAGGTGGTATGTGTTGGACTAGTATTCAAATTTAGGCTGAGTTAAGATAACATGATTCACTGTACAATACCATGTTATTTTTCCAGATAAGAAAACTGAACTCAGTAAGGTTACAATAGTTCTTTTTCACTTATTCAATAAGTATTTTGAACACCTATTATGACCCAAACAGTGAAACAGTTAAGTAAATAAAAACCTTTATTTTTGTAGAGCCTGAAGTCTTGTGATAATTCACTGTAATTCCAGTGCAGGGATAGCAGAGAGCCTGCTTCCTTTAAAAGTTTATTTACTTCAAGCTTCTTTTCATGCCCCTTGCAGGCAACTGGGAACATTCAATGGACTGGAATTATAACTTCTAGTAACAGCACACTGATGTCATCTTGTATCCTCTTGCTGCCTAGAGAAGAATCTATTCAAATAAATACACAAAAGGAGATGACTAATGATTTAATTGCAGATCTCTAAGAAAAGCATCCTACACAGCTTCCCTTTGTAAATGCCATGTCGTTTCTCTCAAATACACTTTCCTGGCGTCCTTACTTGATGGATCCCTGTTCAACTCTCAAAATTCTGTTCAGATTTTATTTAGAGTCTTGGTGAAACTTTTTTGTTTGGATTCTACATCCTCCCCCTGAAATTTATTGATTAGCTTCTCTTTTTACTCTACCATTTTATACCACTTGGACAGTTCTAACTGCTGCGTGGTTATCATGTGCTACGGCGATTATTTTTCAGCATGTTTATTTCCTTCAGAAGAGCATAAACTGCCAAAGTAGAGGCACCATTGCTCTCTGTGTCCCCAGAACTTAGTATCTAGAAGTGGGTTGGAACACTAGTGTGCTGGTAAACAATTCTTCCCATACAATTTATGTAGAGCTGCTTTTAATTCTCCCAACATGCAGAGTTAGCTACTGTCTCCAGGTGTTTACATTTACTGCTCTGTCTGTCCAAACCCCAGCTTCACTTTATTTTCTGGATCAAGCCTACACTTACTAAGGACCTTGTATCATTCTTCCTGAAGCATTTTCTAACTCGGAGTTCAATTCCCCTTCTGTGTATTCTCCTTTGACCTCAAATTTCCCCCATCAGATCTATTTTCACCCTTCAGTGTTACTGCCCATTTACATGTCTAGATATATGCATATTCATTTCAAAAATCCTCGAGGGCAGGAATGACATCTATTTAGTTTCCGGCTATCTCTTCAGATCCTGAGCCAGCATATGTATATATAAATATGAATTCATTTGTACGTCAGATGGAAATGACCCATTTGTTCATGGTTGCTGTTACCAGATATAATTGTTCGCTTAAGGTAAGCATGATGGAGTAGAAAGACCAACCTCGGGAATAGAAATATAGATTCTATTTTTGGTTTCAGCATTTATTAGCTAAGTGATCTTAGGCAAATAGGATCTATGTATACCTAACCCTTAATTCCCTTAGAAGTAAATTAAGAATGAAAGTATCTACCTTGTGCTATTGTTGTGAAGACTAAATGAGATAATGTGTGTTGAGGGTCTAATACTAAGTAAGCTCTCGATAAATATCCATTTCCTTCCCCTTCTATTTGTGGCCCATGCTAAATTATAAAGACAGCACTGGGGCACATAACAGGATATCCTACATGAGTAGGAATGGCTTCCCAGGGTAATAGATAGTGTTGCCAACAATAGTGAAGAGAATGAGAGGAAACAGCCACATAAACGAAGCTTCCCAAAGTTTCACCCTCAAGGGTTCAATGTAAGGTTCAAAGGGTGACTTTGAACATTAAACAGCATCAGGAACAACCCAACAATGTTCCCAGCTGTGGTGCTTAATCAACACACCTTCCTAAAGGCAGGATGGCTCAGTGAGAGGCAGGGGAACTGGATTCAGCCCTGAATGAAAGGTCAACAGAGTGCGTGGTATGCAAAGCATGTGCCAAAGACAACATTAGGTCCACCTTTTTCCTACTGTACCCCTGCTCTGTAATAAAGACTATTGAACAGTGGTGCAAGCTTCCTGCTTGTTATGGTGAGCTGGGTACTTCCAAGGGCACATTAAGGTCTTCATATTTTTATCAGGTCATTGCTGCTGTAGCCCAAATAAAAAATGTCTACACGTTGTACCTACAAGTGGCAAGAAAAACTTTCCCAGGAAAATATTATAATCAGGATCAAAATCAAAGATGAAACTATTGTAATGCTTTTCAGGCTTCTAAAAGCCCAACGTATATTTCCAGACAGTGATCTGATCTTTCAGTTCTCTTGTTTTAAGAGAAGACACAGTTTCATGCTTACTGCACAATTTGATATATTGGCAGCAGGTCAACCAGGTGAAACACTGAATTCATGTGGAACAAGTCCTACTTTCATTTTTTGGTGGGATAAGAGAATGGAAACTTAGATTTCATTCTTGCAGGAAATAAGCTATTTCTTGGAGGTATGTGTCCCTGCCCCCCAAATTCCCAATGTAACTATGGCTATAACCACACTTCAGACAGTACTGCTACAACCCTGCAACGAACATGGCAAAGTGGGACATTCAGAGAGAAGGCTGGAGCAGGACTGTGGAGACATGGATGGCTTTTGTACTTGACTGTTCTGTTAACCAGATGGATAAGCCTGGTAAAGAGTATGTGTTTACTCAGGGTCCTTAAATATTAATATACTGTATATATATTGTAACTCTCCTACCAATACTAGTCATACTAGGTTATTAGGTAGTAAATATTCCATTTCCTTAAGTACTAAGTTTGACAGTTGATATCTCTGACATTTCACTTTGACACTTCTTTTTTTTAGGTATGTCCTCATTCTTTCAAACATGCATTTTGACTTGTGATTATCTTTCAATTTGGGGGAAACTATCAATAAGTTAAAAATTGGTGTTTTTGTTTGTTTGTTTGTTTTTTTGTGCTGCAAAGCCAATTTATTTCAGAGAGAGAGAGACAGTGTGAGCTTATTCATAGTCACAGAAGGGGACCCAAGAGAGGATTGCCCAGTGTTATCTTTTAATAAAAGTTGCATCATGAAGCAAATACAAGCACAGACAGCTGGAAATATTAACGACGTGTTCAGGGAGGATGTGGCTAGTGGACACACAGTACATCAATGTCTTAAGTAGTTCTCTGCAGGTAATTTTAATCTTAAAAATGAGCCACATGGGCAATCTGACATCAAGGTGGATAATGATGAACTGAAAGCTGTAGTGGGAGAGAATCTATCTCAACCTACAGGTAAATTAGCAGCAAGGTCTGATGTTACTATTCCAACAATATCAGACCGTTTGAAAGAAATTGGCAAGATAAAGAAGTTGTACAGATGGGTTCCACATGAATTAAACAAGTGTCAGAAGAGAAATGTTTCAAAGCTTGCTTTCCTTTGCTGTCATGACATAAAAGCAAACCATTTCCATACCATATTTTTATGTGTGATGAAAAATGAGTTCTTCTGTCAATCACAAACATTTGGCACAATAGTTGGAGAAAGATGAAGTGACAAAACTCAGTTTAAAATTTAGTATTCAATTGTTCGGTGGTTCAGAGCTAGTGTTATCCACTATAGCTTCATGAAACCTGGTCAACTGATTACAGTGGATGTCTACCACAACCAGTTAGACAACAGGTTGAAGATGTTCGCAATTTAGGCAGCCAAGATTGCAACAGAGATAGGCCAATCCTCTTGCAAGACAATGCTTGACCACATGACACACAAACAGCACTGCTCAAAGTGCAGAAGCTGGACTTGGAAACTTTCTGTCATACTCTATATTCATCAGTCCTTTCACTGACTGACTACCACTTCTTCCAGGCTTTAGATCACTGCTTGCAAAGAAAAATACTCAATTCTCAACATCCTGTGGAAAACACTTTTCTTAATATCGACGCCCCTCGCTATCCAGGCTTCTTCAATGCTGGTATTTACAAGCTACTGATACGATGGCACAACTCTGTGGGTAGTCCAGGTACATACTTCAATTAATTGTACCGCTTCTTTTTGAGATATAGTAAACTAAACTTTTGATTCAAAATCAGAATTTCTAATTTAATGACCTAATACTATCTATTCCAGATATAAGAAAACTGAAATTTAGATTGATTAATGTGTCTAAGGTAAAAGCTTGATGGATCATATTTTGAATTCAATTCTATGTTCTTTCTGCTATGTCATGCAGCATTTCAAATATTCTACAATGTTTACTGTTTTTACATCATCCTTTAAACATGAATGAGCAAGTAAAAGCATTCCAGTCCTGTGGGCCTGGGTTAGATAGTGACAAGGCAGACACAGCACACCTTCTCTTTCTGGATGGCTCCATAGGTTTTTTCCTCAATTGACTTTGAACAAAGCATCTCCCTAGGCTGGAGTTTGTTTTTCACTTCTGTGAAATATGAAATTTAAATTAGATGATTCTTTAGATTCCTTTAATCTCTCACTTCTAAAATGAAAAGTTACCTTTCTAGCGACGTATATTTTATCCATGTATAGATATGCAGGTACAGTATCTATATGATTTTGTTTTTAAGGGGAACTGGAACATTTACTCTGACTTCTGCTCTGGCAAAGTTTGTCCCATTTTCACTTTCCTTTCTTCATTCTCCTGCTCCTGACTAGAAGTGGGAGCTCTCATGTCTAACTCCCTCTAACTTTGTATATCTCACTTCCAGCACTTACAACTCTCTGCTTCTTTTGATGATTAATGGTGACCATATCTTATCTCCCCTATAACGCTAGAGTTTCCTTCACTTCCTTACCAGGGCTGGTATTGCCCAGGATACTCAGCCCAATGTTGGCACCAGGGGTATAGTATTGATAGGTTACACCCATTCTTATCCAAATTGAAATATGAAGTATCATATGATTTTATGTAATTTAAACTCAATTTCCACACCACATATTTCAGATAGGAAAAGAAATAACCTGAGAAGTGATATGGCAGAAAGTTTGAATAACAAATAATATGTCTATGTTGTTTTATAGCAGGGCTGTTCTTCTTAAGTTGAAGAATCAGTTTTTAAAAATTAATTTCCAGTCAATTGTGGTTTGATGCTAGTATATAAAATGAATTCCTAGAAAAATTAAATTTAAAAGGTATCAAAATACAAACTCAAAATTTGTATCACTAGATTCAGTAGAAACAAAATCATTCTGTCAAGTGGCTATACAGTTTCTAAACATTATAGTTTCCCAATTTCTGCGTTTCTCTCATGGACTAGTAAAAAATGGCTGCTCAATGCCACCATTCCCAGATCATATTTGGAGGATTACAAATTTACTTTTATACAGTAGTTTTAGAATTTTAATAAGAGCTGGGTGCACCACCTGTGTAAAATTATGATACAATAATCACGTAAGAAAGCAACCACTAGAGACCAGATGTTTATTTTCATCCTGTCTCTTTGGAAAGAAAGACCAAGGTTAAGGCCAAAAGGTGAAGGGACGCTGTTTTATGCTTTGCTCTCTAGATGAAGAAAGTAGGATTAGAAATCACTTCCAATAAAACCAAATCTTGGCAGAGCAAATTTAAGAATCACTGTGTGCAACTGATGCATGTTCTTAACAAAGAAAAGAATATTTATTACCTATTTCTAAGTTTTAAGGTAATATTTATTATCTATTTCTAAGCTGAATCTCATACTATGAGCTCATTTGAAAACTCTTCATTGTTAATCATTTGCATTTTTTTTAACATGTCCCAAAAGGCATTTTATGTCTTTTGGTCTTATGGTAAGTCCTAGTGTTGTCCTTACCTTACAGGTGAAAAAACTGGTTCTGAAATGCTACATGACTAATCATAGTCACTGAGTTGCTATGTAGTCCTGCTTTCATTCATCCCCAAGATATCTGACTCCATAGATGATTGTCTGTTTACCAAACCCATTGTTTCTCTGACT
Source organism: Loris lydekkerianus (assembly GCA_963574355.1). NCBI lineage: Eukaryota > Metazoa > Chordata > Mammalia > Primates > Lorisidae > Loris > Loris lydekkerianus. Next base: position 12,408 of record CAUYPK010014479.1, read on the forward strand.
AATCTTCCTTTACAGTGCCTAAGGAGTCTAAGTACATGAAGAACTAGAAAGAATGTGCTTTTTTTAGTAAGCAGGAAGAAAATGTCTTCTCACAAAGCCTCAGGATAATACTCACAGACATGTCTTTGTGAATGTTATACAACTGATGTATTTATCTTGTAACTTTAATCTCTACAGAATGTGATCAGATATGTGAGTATCATGCATAGGTTCTTAATGATACATTTTAAGTACTGAACTTGAAATCTTTCAGCTATAGAATCTGATCATTGTTAATAAGTAGTTTAAGAGTCTTTAATGTGATTGTCTAAAAACACTTGAAAATCAGACCCATTCATTATAACGATTCACTTGATGCATATTAAGGAAAAATATCTAGGATTGTTACTTTCCTAAAATTGACTACAGCATCCTAATGTTTGAGGGGAAATTATCTGTCAGGACAGACAGGATGGTTTCTTGAACTAGTCATGTGTTCCAATGGGTTTGTCTCCCCCCCCGCATCCCCCCCACCGAATAGGTTTTCAAAGAATAAGGTAGAAGTCTTTGATATAGGCCCGGATGGTGACAATCTCTCTGTAGAGGCTCTCATGATATGGTTATAGCATAAAGGGTGCTGCTTTCCTTGATATTCAGAGGGGGAAAAAAGACAACTACCCATGTATGTGCTACTTCAAGAATATAGATCAGCTGCTATGTTTTCAGATGCTTTCAAGGCAGACTTCAGGTCTCAGTTTCATCCTCAGCAGATATTTTTCCAACAGAATAAACTTGAAATTCTAAGACACACAACCATTGACAGCAGTGTAAAATATTTGGCCTCAAACATGCTCTACTTACAGGTGGGAAATAAAAGCAGAGAGAGGAGAACCGACCTGCCCAAAGTCATGCAAACAACTGGTTCTAAACGCAAACTGAGACTGTCTGAATCCTCCATCTAGAAAGAATCCAAATTTAACCTAAAACACAGAAACCCACTGTGTACACTTCTATTTCCTATTTTTATTGGCAAAAGCCACATCTACTTATTCATTTCTCTGCCCTCAGCATGAGGCGTTAGTGCCTGACACTTACTAGATGCTCAGTAAGTGTCGGTTACATTGAATTAAATTGAGAAAAGTACCAAGGTGGAACCTTTTGGAACTTCTTGTGATCATGCACACTAGTAAACCTTGTCTGAGTGATGATAACATAGGGTAGAAGCATGTGTAATTCCTTTTGTCTTTTATAATCTTTGCTGTGAAGGAAATATAATAGCACTCAGGATTTCTATTACCCCTGTCAGGGGGATGAATGATCCAAGGACCTAGAAAGCTTAATACACAATTAATATCATGCTTTGCCTTTGTTATGGGATCATTGTTCTACATTTTTATTGTCTAGACAGGTATCTCAACTTTAACCTTCTGTGCTAATGAGACTATAGAAAATACTGCGCAGAGAAGAAAGAAAATCAAAATTATGGCAAATGTAAAAATCAAAAGGCAATAGTCTATTCCTGCTCTGTCACTCAAAGAACCCAGAAGCACATTTCTTTCTTGCCTCAGAATTAAACTATAGTGAGGGCTGAGTCACTGCATATATCATATGGAACTCTTGATCCCGTGATTTTAAATCAAGTTGATATTTGACCAAGCAGATTTAAGAGCTTGTGCAAACCACATTGGCTTCACAATCCTTAAAATAGGATATGTTCACATGAAGATACTAACTTTCTCACTGTCTAACAGACTGTTTATAACTCCTGTACAATTTTCTTGCTATCTTCTTAGCCTAAGGAGATGAGTCAGTTAAGTGTAGGCACACACACAAACATGCACACGGGCTGCAAAGGTTTAAGAGGAAGTACTTGCAGGGAGTTGAAAACTTTCAACCAAAGTACATGCTGAGTGGGTATTTAATTTCTCACTGCTACTGGATCAGATTATGCCTTTCCTCCAGCTCTGAGGATCATTCGTGAGGCCAATAACAGAGAAAAGACTATTATATAAAGTATTGTGGGAAGCATAGAATAATTAATGTTATTTGAGCCTTGTAGAGTATTTTTGGTAATCCTCTTATATTCAAGGGAAAATCTACATGTTCATTCATGTATACATGCATGTATCCATCCATCTACCCATCTAACTATCTACCCATCCACCCATCAACCCATGCATCTAATATTTTTCCCATTGTACCAATATATAGTCATGGTGCCAAGCACAGAGGAATAAAGAACAAAGTAAAAATGCTCTTTTTCATCCAGAAAAGGCAAAAATATATACAGACATACAGAAAAGAATCAGTTTGCAGAGTTGATAGACAAAGGCTATTTTGAGAGCAAATAAGAGGTGAGATTCCTTGGGAAAGGTGATGTTTAATATGAGTATGATGGAAAAAAAGGCATTAGGCAAAGAAAAACAAAAACATGAAAAGGGAGAATGTATTTGGGATTCAAGGATTAGTACATACTGTGTTTTAAAGCCAAGCATTTTTAGAAACTATGATATATTTAGGAAAGTGTCAAGAGTTCAGTATGAGAAAAGGGAGGGAAGTGGTTGTGATAGTGAAGACACAGACTCAGGCTCTGGCACTGAAGAACTATGAAACCTTAGCAAGTTCCCTTCCTTTCCTGGCTTCCTCATCTGGCCACTATGGAGACTTGCTTAAATGATGCCTCTCCTCCTTTCCAGCTCTTCTAGTCTTATAAAATCTTATAATAGGGGTCTTCTTGAAATACAGCTAGGAATAACCAGAAAACCTATGAACAAGGAAGTCAACTGACCCTCTTACCATGATTGTTTGACTCACTTACAGAAAGAACTTTCCTTAGAGAAGAACTAATTCTCTTAAAACTTTTCTTGTTGTCCCAGAAGTGTCCTGAGCTTCTGTTGTAATAAAGGGACAGTAAAGGGTGCGATGTAGGAATCCATTGGGGGGGGGGGGGAGCTCTTGAATTTTCTTCAGAGAAAGGAAAACTCATAGTCAGGGATTCAGTTCGGGGTGGTATTGGGGAAATATTTAAATATTTCTTTATCTCTTTTAAGACTCTTCTCCTATGCTCTAAAATGAAAGAGCCACTTTCTCTACTCTTAATAGATTTGAAATGCATACTTGTAATATGCACCGTAGGTGAGGTCCCACTGATGACACTTTGAAGGCTAAGCAGTTCGATGTAAGCATTCTAAATTATATATAAAATCAGTACATTGTACCCCATAAATGCATTAATGTGCACAGCTATGATTTAGTAAAAAATTCTTAAGAAAATAAAAAAAAATAAAATAACTCTGGGACATCCTCTGGAAGGCATAAGGGACACCTGCTATTAGTAATTGTGGTAAGAGACTTAACTCTCTCATCTAAGAATAGGGATAGTGAAGCCTGCCTCACAGATTTGTTGTGAGGATTAAAGTAGGTGGAGGAAGGGGAGAGCAGAGAGAGAAAGAAGAAGGAAGGGGTGGGGATAGGAAGAGCAGAGAGAGGGAAGGAGGGAGGGGGGTGGAGCCTTGGTGTGTGCCACACCTTTGGGGGGCAAGACAGGATTGCAAGAGGGACTTTACCTAACAAATGCAATCAGTGTAACCTGGCTTATTGTACCCTCAACGAATCCCCAACAATTAAAAAAATAAAGAAAAAAGAAAATAAAGTAGGTGGTTTAGGCAAAGAACTCGACACAGTGACTCCATCTTGTAAGTGGTAAATTAATTTGCTCTTCACATTAGGTCTGAGAGGTATTGTAATAATTATCCTCATTTTTTTTTTTTTTTTTTTTTTTAATGTAGGGATGTTGATGGTCAGAAGTTAAATAACTTGGTCAAGATGACATGGCTCCTATGTGGTGGTGCCAGGGTTTGTTTTAGTTTGCCTACCTCCAGAGTCCATGACCAGAACCATTGTGCTATATGTCTCTAAATAAATGTTGGTCTCCTTTTTTCCTTCTTTATCACCTGAGAACAACTCACCTTTGTTTTAATGGCAGGGATGTCCAGCCTCAACTATCCTTTCCAGGATTTTGTCTTATTGTTGCACAATGACCTCCTGGACTACCATCTCCAAAAGAGTAAGAATTTTTGCCAGTACTAGAGGTCAGCACCCCTTCTTGAGCTGTAGTCATGATTCTTACCTACTATAGCATGACTAACCCTGATGCCTAAATATGGCATCAACACGGCACCCACTAAAATCATTTCAGCACTTCATCTTTCTCCCTCCAGAGTGGAGGGAGTACTAATCATGTTTGTTTTCCTCTTTGCATCACAATGGTAGTTTCTATTTTGGATTTTTATGGTTTGTTATAGCTTCAAGAAATTCTTATTCTGGTTCTGATCTGGCTTTGGCTATATTTCAAAGACGCTAAAATCTCTAGTGAAGCTGGCTCCATTCACCTTTTGGCACAAGTATGCATCCTTCCCAGAGAGGAAAACAAGCTCTGTACTCACCCCTTAAAAACAAGGAGACAAGAAGGGAAGAGAGATCTCACTAGATTACACCAGGAGCAAAGTTGGCTAGGAATAAAACAAATTTAAAATTGAATTCCTGTCTGGTGAAATTAGCTCAAATGATGATCTTCAGATTTCTTTTCATCTCCAAAATTAGAAATGTTAATCACTACTGTTATTCTGTAAAAACAGTTTAGAGTTTACAATTAAAACAGTAATACTTTTTGCTTCCAATGCAAAATTCATCAGGGATTCTCAAAGGCCTCTCTGCATTGTACGAATAGCACACTAGGTTCTCTCAAACAGCTGCTTGGTGAGGGGTCCAGGAAAAGTCCCTCTTGCTCCAATACCTGTCCTAATAAGGGCATTTTATAAGACTGCATAGATTTCTTCTAATACTTCACTTAATCTTCATTATAATTTTGTGACACAGGTTTTTCCATTGTTCCCATTATGTTGACATAAGGAACTGAGTACCAAAAAATCAAAGTATGTTACTCAAGACCCCAGAGCAGGTATTCTCAAACTTTTTAAACAGGGGGCCAATTCACTTTCCCTCAGACCATTGGAGGGCCGGACTATAGTTAAAAAAAAAAAACTATGAACAAATTCTTATGCACACTGCACATATCTTATTTTGAAGTAAAAAACAAAATGGGAACAAATACAATTCACACTGCTTCATGTGGCCCACAGGCCACAGTTTGAGGACCCCTGTCCCAGAGCTTGTCAATAGTAATGTAATGTCCTCCTGGGACTCAAGCTCTCAGGTTCGCTCTGCTACCTTTTTCAGCTGCCTTCCTAGGACTCTAATGTGAAGGTTCTAGCTAAAATGAAACGCTAGATAATATTTATTTGAGTACTTACTATGTCCCAGGCACTCTGTTAAGATTTTAAGAGATTTTTATTCCTACAACTTCACAATAATTTTATGAAATTTTTACTATAATAATTACAACTTTGTAGATGAGAAAACTCGGGCTTTGAGAAGATACTTGATTGCTCAGTATCTTGTAAGTGAAATGTGGTCAGCCTTTCAACATTTTAAAAAACTTTTTATTTGCTGGACACTCTTATATGCAGTAGCAATACAGCAATGAATAAAGCACACCGAACACTTTCTGCTTCCATGGAAGTTATGATCTACTGAATGAAGACAAACAAACAAGTAAACAAGCAAAGTTTAATATTTATAATATCTTGGCTATAAAGACCATGGGGAAACTGAAGGAGAGAGAAGGGATCAGTGTCTGAACACCCCAATCACTATATAGGCCACCTGTTCACTTACGGAAGGTCAAAGTACTATATGATGTTGAGAGTTTTATACCTCTAATTATGAGGTAGAATCATCATGTTCAAGATGGAATAAAGGACATATTAGTTAGTCTACAGATCTCTAGACTAGAGTAAAATATTAAGTGATCCCTAGAAAGATGATTTTGAACCAGATTATACATAACCTGAAAAATAAAGTGAAAGATTTTGAATTTTATCTGCCAAACAAGAGGGTTTTTAAAGATGGAAATGATAGTTTTTAAATTAGTTTTCAAAATAGTAAGAAGAGGGAAAAGACTTCGGGTGGAAAATTTAAAAGAGGTTTGCAATGATTCATGTCTAAGGTAATAAAGTGTTGAAAGGGCTAGTGGAACAGAGACAGATCCATCATGAAGAAAATGTTGAACGTACTATCACAATTAGTTGTTTGTAGAAGAGTGGGAAGGTGAGTGAATATAGGTAAATAAAAGTAGATCTATTGAAGCTAATGAAGTCTAAGCTTTGGAACCCTCGATGTATAGAATCCTTCTAAGGCCCTCGCAGTGTTAACAATGTTAATCAGTGTTAACAAATGTCATTTCAAAAGACACTGAAGATTAATAATTTCAAAAGGAAACATGAAATGCTGTGAAAGAACTGGATAGAAATTTTTCAAGTTTAACAAAAAATTCCAAAAATTTACATGATACCTATGAATTAAGAAACTGAAAACAACAAAAACAAATTGCTACCCAGAAGACCAAAAATCACATCTTAACAAAGATATTTGTACCCGAATGTTTATTGCAGCCCAATTCATAATTGCTAATTCATAGAAAAAGCCCAAGTGCCCATCGATCCACGAATGGATTAATAAACTGTAGTATACCTACAACATGGAATATTATGCAGCCTTAAAGAAAGATGGAGACTTTACCTCTTTCATGTGTACATGGATAAAGTGGGCATTCTTAGCTCCATTTTTCCAGGAGGGAAAATGAAGCTTAGAGAGCTTAAATAACTCCGTCCAAAGTGACAGAGCCAAGATTCAACTGCAAGTCAGTCTGACTCCAAAGCTCATTTTTTTCACATGGGACTTCATCAAGAAGGATTCTTCTCCCTTCCTCGGGCATTCTCTCGGCAGCCTGATTTCCCTCTCGCAGGGAATGTTGTCTGCCATCTGTTCTGATGCATGTGGAGTAGCTTCCTGACTCGTGGTCAGGTGTGTCATGAAGCAGGTCCAGCCATGTGTGCGGAAGTACAGAGGGCAGGAGAGACCAGCTCCGGTTACATTAGACAGCCTGTTTCCTTGCCATCCTAAGTTATGAATAGACCATGTATGCCCTCCTGGGAAGGGTCCTGATTTGCAAGAGCTATGGAGATGAGGATTATGATAAGCAGGACATTTATGGCCCCAGATGCCACAGTGCACAAAAATCAATATGTTACATGCTCATTTAGCATGTTTGACTCTAATAGAACAGGTTGGAAATAATTGGCTTTTAAAGAAATGCTGCCTTTAATTTCATTTTAGTCAGAAGGCACATACCTGCCTGGGTGATTTCAACTCCAGACTTCATGAATTTGCCTTATTCTGAGGTTGACAAGTCGGGGGGGTGGGACATAAGTGTATAAGTGTAGGGGCAAGATGGCAAAGAGGGTGCAAACATAAAGCTGGGTACCTTTCATAGTGTGGTGGGGTTCTCAAATCATCAGAAGTTCTTTGGCAGTTGGACTTGTTCTGTCTGCTACTGTTTCCTTAGACATGTTAACATTTGTTCCCTCCCAGATGATTAAGTTCTAGCAGCCCTGACCTGGGATGGTTGGAGATAACTTCTTTTCTTTTCCATTGACTCCTAAAATCTGTAGAATAATGATCATTGTGATGCTTGACAGAGGCAAGCTTTATTTATTTATTTCTACTGTTTTTCAAATTTATTGTATTAAGCAAATTTTTATTTTTATTTATTTATTTTTTTAAATTTTTATTTATTTATTTTTTTGAGACAGAGTCTCAGCTGTTTCCCTGGGTAGAGTGTCATGGCATCATAGCTCATAGCAACCTCCAACTCTTTGGCTAAAGTGATCCTCTTGCCTCAGTTTTTCTATTTTTAATAGAGACGGGGTCTCACTTTTGCTCAGGTTGATCTCAAACTTGTGAGCTCAAGCAATCCACCCACTTCAGCCTCCCAGAGTGCTAGGACAACATGTGTGAGCCACCATGCCCAGCCAAGGCAAACTTTTAAAATCATAAAATAATCTTTTTTCAGGTAGTAACTTTCTATTGCAGAAGCAATTTCATGTTAACTGAGATGAACTGCATATTTTAAGAAACTATGAAGTACTATGAAGAACCTTACCTATGACATATATTATTTGATCTGTAAAATAATTTGCCATAACTGGGAAGCAGAAATTCTGAAATATAAAGTTTAGTACACTACCAACAATTTCTAATGTAAGTTCTCCATAAATATGAAACAACAGCTGAAATGTCTGTGAGAATTAGTTCTCACAAACATCATCAATTATTGATATTTAGTCTCTAATTACATTCGTTAGACAGTGGTGTGTTTTAGAATCAGCAGGGGATGTACTTACATGTCAATCAGGGTCTACTTGGTAAAGTAGAAACTGTTCTTAGATATTTCTACAAGGAGAATTAGATGTAGGGAATTGTGGAATTGATTCAACAGATGTTGAAAGACTGAAAAAGCAGCAAGGTAATAGTGAGGTGACACAGAGGCATGAAGCAGCTACCTCCTGGGGCTGGGGGAACACAAGGAGAAGGTCGGGTTCTCAGATCCCAGGAACACTGAGGAAAACCCACCCTGTTGGCACTCGGACTTTTAGAGGAGGCTGCACTGTCTGGCTGGTGTTAATTCCTCAAGAGCTCACAGGAGGCTCAGATCTGAGATCCAAGGTTTAGACTTTTGAGGAGGGATCTCTGCCTGGATGGTGCTATTACCTCTGAGGGGAACAACAGGGATGATTCTGTAGAAAGGTGCTAGATAACTGGGTCAACTTCAACTGTAACCAGCTGCAGGGGCCTGTGTGGGGTACTGCTGTAGGGGTGCCACTCAAAGGAGATGGGTGGACAGCAAGGTGCAGCCGTCCCCTTATTCAACCCGCCTGAGTGCCTCAAGCTCCCCCTACTGGCAGAGCCTTAACAGGACACTGGCTGGCAAAACAGATGAGGTTTGCAGGGTCCAAACAACATTGCAAAGCAGAGTATACAAGGACTGGTAGGAAAATAAGAGACAACAGCTTAATAACAGACATGAACTGCTGTACAATAAAGGATAGTAGCTGAGAGTTTGCCAGAAATTAGATTCTCAGATCTGACAAGACTCTAACTTGTGTGTTTAATGTTACTGCCCATCTTGAAGGCTCTGGAGGGCAAAGAAAACTAGGCTGAGATTAGCCGCGTTTGCTCCGGGTCTGTGTGGCCATTTCTGATAAGATTCTGTATGTAGCCTTGGCTAAATATACTGATACTTTCATCTACTCTGACTGTGTGTATGTTTTCTTCGCGCTAATCTGGAGTCCTCAGAAAAGGTGCTGTTGGTGCCAGAAGTAAAATTGGCACCAAATCCTCATCACAAGGGTTAGATTTTGGAAGGAATGTCAGGAAAGTGAAGGAGAATATGGAGCCCTGAGAATGTCTTAGTTAAGGCCATTGCAACGGAGCTGTAGGAACAGCTTAAGATAAGGAGGCTGACTTCAAAGAAAAAATTGAAGATCTGGTGTTATGTTATTACTTTAACATGTGCAAGTTAATCTTTGTTTTTACAGAAAAGTCTTTTGAGAGCTGTGACCTTGGCTTTCACTGATTTGTTCAAGCAAAATGAGTTTTTAAAAATGTCTTTCAGAGCATGGAGTCTCAGAAATAATTTTATACTTCAGAAAGGTGACTTTTAAGAAGAAGATTAAAAATACTAAATTGAAATAGTCTCCAGATAGTTTGATTCAAATGGTAAGTAACTAACTTTGGCCATAATTTGGTTTAGTAAAAGATGACTGTTCTGAAAGCTAGTTTACCAAGAAAAACAGGAGGACACAGCCACAAGCCTGGACAATTATGATGGAAAAGTTCATCTTTAGGTTTAGATGTCTTGGGAAGGTCACAGCCTCTTTCCCTTTATTTGGGTCACTTTAGAATCTTGGCCTGAGACCACAGCTTCTGTAATTTCTGCACTTGGGAAGGCTGACAGAGCTCTCCCAGATAGTTTTGGTCAGGCCCACAGCAGATTCACCGCATGCCTTAGCTGGGTCTGCCTGAGCTGAAAGAGGGAAACAGAACATGATGAAGAAGCCACATTCTTCTAAAAGAGAAGTGGGACAAGGGACATTGTTGGCTTAGATAAAGACCTGCTCAGGACGTCCAGCCCCTCACAAGGAAGCTGAATCTACCTGAAATCAGCTCAGGTCATCTGGCCTCCGCTCTGACGGACTGGTGGCTCCTTACGGAAGTGGCACATCCACATATTGTCTCCCAGGCTTAACAGCATAAAATAGATAACTAAGAAAATCTTTACATGGAGCTACTTGGTTGTGTAAAATGGGAAACTCTACTGTTATTCGCCTCTAACTAGATAGTTACCCTAAATAATTAAGCTTCTAGGGATCATATGTGAGTGAAGATTTTCTTAAAAAATGAAGGTAAGTCTCACTCAACTCCTCCAAGCAGGTAATTTATTATCCGATCAACTTGGCTTTGGCAAAACAGTGTCTCACACACTGTGAATCTTACTGGGTCCTACTCACAAAGCTACCATGAAGAAGGTGACTGGGTTTCTTCCTTCTTGGGCTTGTGCAGTTATGACAAAATGAAAACTATAGTCCTGATGATTTTTAGTCCGTGTAAGGAGTCAGGTTTCTTCTGTAAAAATAAAACAGCTAATACTCAGCTTGATTGTTACTGGAATTGACATTGGGTGTTATGAGAAGGTAATATAGTGTGAATGTGAATGTAATACTAAAATGGAAATGTTTATTTTTGTTTGAGGAGTCCAGTCAATGCTGATATACCTTAAGGGCCTTATAGAATCTGTTTCACTTGAATTTTTGGGAACACTATGAAAAATCACTTAGAATTTTTTATTTTATCTTAATTGCAATTTTTGATATTCTTTTCTTTCGATATGTCATATTGTACATATTTTGGGGTACACATTTTGATACATGTATACAACGTATAGTGATCAAATCAGGGTAATTGGAAAAGACATTACCTAAAACATTTATGTTTTCTTTGTGTTTGGAGAATTTTTATTTTTGTCTTCTAGCTATTGTGAATATACAATAAATTATCACTGTATTCTAGAACTTATTCTTTCTCCCTGACCATATTTTGTGCCCATTAACCAAGTTCTCTTCATCTTTCCACCCACCTTCCTTTCTCAGACTCTAGTAACCATGATTCCCTTTCTACCTTCATGAGATTCACCTTTTTAGCTCCCTCATACGAGTGAGAAGACATGACATTTGTCTGTCTGTGCTTGGCTTATTTCACTTAATGTACTGACCTCCATTTTGATCTACATTGCCAAAAATGACAAGGATTTTATTCTTTCTTTGTGGATGAATAATATTCCACTGTGTATATATACCACATTTTTTAAATCCATTCATCCATGTATGGGCACTTCAGTTGGCTGATTCCATGTCTTGGCTACTGTGAATTATACTATAGTAGTATAGATATACTTTACATAAAGAAGTCAATATATCAAAGCATATCAAAGTGTGTACACACACACACACACACACAGAGCAGTAGAATTACAGGATCACATGGTAGTCCTATTTTAGTTTTTCTGAGGAAACTCCGTACTATTTTCCATAATGACCATACTACTTTACCTTCTCACCAGTAGGGTATGAGAGTTCCCCTTATCTCACATCCTCACCAGCATTTGTTTTTTTGTCTTTTTGGTAATAGCCATTCTAACTAGGGTGAGATGATATCTTAGTATAGTTTTGATCTGCATTTTTCCTGGTAATTAATGATGTTGAACTTTTTTTTTTTTTTTTTTTTTTAGTATACCTGTTGGTCATTTGTATGTCTTCTTTTTAGAAATGTCTACTCAGGTATTTTGCCCATTTTTAAGTTGGATTATTTATTTATTTTGCTATTGAGTTGTTTGAGTTCCTTATCCATGTATGTTCTGGCTATTAATCCTTTGTCAGATGCACAGTTTGCAAATATTTTCTCCCATTCTGTAGGTTGTCTCTCTTTGTACAGTGCTTCTTTTGCTGTGCAAGATGCTTTCTAGCTTGATATAATCCCATTTTTTAATTTTCACTTTGCTGTTTGTCCTTTTGAGTTCTTAGTCAAAAAATCTTTGCTCAAACAATGTCCTGTAGCATTTCTTCAATGTTTCGTTCTAATAATTTCATAACTTCAGGTCTTATATTTAAGTCTTTAATCCATTTTGAGTTGATACTTTTGCATAAGGTGAAAGGTATATAATTTCATTGTTCTGCATGTGGATAGACAGTTTCCTCAGTGCATTTATTGAAGATGTTCTTTTCCCAATGTATGTTTTGGTGCCTTTGTCAAAACTGAGTTGGCTGATGATGGACACACTAAAAGCCCCAACTTAAGCCTTATGCAATGTGTCCATGTAACAAAAACATCTGTACCCTCTTAATATTTGGGGGGAAAACTCCTGAAACAACAACAACAATTGAGTTAGTTGTAAGTGCACGGATTTATTTCTGGACTTTCTATTCTGTTTCAATGGTCTATGTGTCTATTTTTATGTCAGTACCATGCTGTTTTGGTTACTATAGCTTTGCAGTACAATTTGAAATCAGGTAGCATGATGCCTCCAGCTTTGTTCTTATGCTCAGGATTTCTTTAGTTATTCCAAGTCTTCTGTGGTTTCATCTGAATTTTAGGATTGTTTCACTATTCCTATGGAGAAAATCATTGGTATTTTGATAGGGATTACATTGAATGTGTGCATCATTTTGGGTAAGATAGGCATTTTAGCAATATTAATTCTTCCATTTCAGTGGTGTCTCCCGTGATGGGAAGTGATCTCAGGGGCAATGGCAGCCTGGTGCATTGACCTCAAGAAGTCAGTTTCTGCACTCATGAGGGTTGTAGAGCTGTCCAGCAGCTGGGGAGCTCATGGACTGCCAGAGATCTGGGGGAGGGAGACATAAACCACCTCACTTACCCTTCTTGCTGGACTCCAACCCTCTGGGGGATGATTTCTGCTGACATCCTATTCTTTCATGTTCAGCTGTGCAACTTCCTGTGGAATCTCTCATGGGTTCTGGCACTTTCTCCTCAAAATTATACCAATCTCTAAGTACGTTTGTTTGTTTTCTGTGACATTTTATTGTTTATCTAAAGCTTTACCTTCTTTCTGAGATGATGCCACAGCTGCTGTCTCTGGTTCACCATCTTGTCTCACCTCTGGTGCCTGTTTTTTAAAGAGGTGTTTTTATTCAGTTGGTGAGACACAGGGATCCCACATGTCTGGTTCAGACGTTGATGAGGTTCCCTGCCTGGGTTCTCCCCTTCCACAGCTCAGGCAGGGAGAGCCAACAGGCACTGAAAGTTGCTGTGTTAGGACGCAGTTGGAAGGAGCCTCTTTTTTTCTTAAACCTTGCTAGACACTGGTTGTAACTTTTTATTCTGGGAACTTCTATCCTTTTAAAATATTATTTTTAAAATATAGTTTTCTCCCCTCTGTTTTCTGTTCTTCCTTTGTGGATATTTTGTTGTCAAAATTCCTGGACTGAACTTATTTCTTCTCTCCTATTTTTTATTTCTTTCCCTTTTTGGTCTATTTTCTATGACATGTCTGAACTTCATCTTTCCACCTTTCTATTGATTTTCTTTTGTTTTAGTTAGCATATTTTTAAAACATTTAAAGACCTTTTGATTGTTCTGTGAATGTTCCTTTTTATAACAACCTATTTTTGTTCTTCTGTCATGAATATAATCTTCTCTTATTTCCCTGGGAATATCACAGTTTAAAAATTTTCACTTCTTCTCTTTATTGTCTCCATTTTCCCTTTTTGTGGTTGGTTTAATCTCCTTTTCATCCTGGAGAATTTTTTGGTACCTTGGTTGACCCTCCCTGTTTAAGAGCAAAGGATCTCTCTCATGGGTGGTGGCTGCTGACTGGTGCTTCACTGTGGGTCGGTCAAACGAGGACCAAAGAATAATCTACCAATTTTCTGTCTGGAATCTATTCAACCAGGATTATAACTTGGAGGTAAGCAATGAAAGGAAGCTAGGAGCCTCATTTGTGAAATCCTGATTTTAATTAGACATCTGTCCACCACTGTTTTGTCAGCTTGATCTCCCTGAATATGGAGCTTCTTTCATTTAGTATCACTACAGAACGAACCATCCTGGATTGGGAAAGGGTTCTTGCCTGGCTCTGCAGTAGGTCGGAGAGGACTTAGGGCTTTACTCTTTTATTTTCATTCAGCCCTCCTTTTTCATCCCCACCTTCAACCCCCACTGCACGCCATGGCTCTTGGTGCTACAGAACATGGAAACATCCCAGTGTTCTGCAGAAAAATTTGGGATAGGCAGGCGTTTGGCCTTGGGCTTTCTCGGCTCTTGTAATGCCATCTTCACTCCTTATCAGTTGATGCCACCTCTCATCTTCCATCCTCTTTGCCCTGTGGGTTTACAGCATTTGTAATTCTCTAGTCTCATTTTCATGGTGTAACAGGAAGGAGAAGAGCTAAGTTTCCAGGTTCAAACAGCCACATTTAACTGAGAGTTGGTATGTTTTTTTTTTTTTTTCTTCTATTTTTTTTCTTTGTTTTTTGAATCTTCAAACTTTTTCCCTTCATTACCTAGTCTACATGAAAAAAAGCAACTCATTTTGACCCTAATTCAAGCTCCCATTTTTAGTTGGGGAGATCTTTCCTGGTTTTTGGCTTTATGCAGGAAGACAGGCTTCAGTTCATCACTTTTTTTTTTTTTTTTTTTTTTTAAAACATTCCACCTTTTTTACTAAACATGAAAAGAAACTAAAATTTTAAAAATATGCTTTAGGTACACATGCAGATAAGTGAATTCGGTGAAAGTAGAGGGATGTAAGACCTGCTTGGTGGCTGGGCCGCCTACTTGGCCTCCGGAATCATGAGGGCAGTTGTTCAGTTCAGCCCCCTGTTCCCAGGAATGCTGTCTAGAGGGGTCCAATGGCTTTGTGTCTGCCAAGCATCTGAGGGAAGAGCCCGGGCTCTCACAGCAAGACATGGTCCTTCCAGTAGGTGAGGAAGCTGCAGCGTGGGCACAGGTGAGATCCTGGGAATACAGATCCTAGCACAGTGTGGACACCCCCTTACGGGAGAGACACCCCCTTACGGGAGAGAAGAGATAGGACTGTGCACCTATAAACTCTTCAAGCTAATTAGATTCAGAAATATGTTACCCATGGGATCCTAATACAGGCGGAAT
>CAUYPK010014481.1:0-61743 GCA_963574355.1 Loris lydekkerianus
ATTTACTAAGTTTCACATATACCCTTGTAAGATGTACCACAAGTGTAATCCCTTATTTGATTACAGATAAATTTATGTGGCTTTCTGGTGTGAAAAAATTCCCCACCCTGGTGTAATAGAATGTGGTGCATTTGTACTTTAAAATATTGGTGCTTAATTTTTCGGGGAATTTACCAATTTGAGCTATCTAGGATATACCCCAGTGGATGCTATTACCTTAGTTTAGGTCAGTACTATTTTGTGGCCTATGTTACATTTTTTTTTTTTTAATTAAATCATAGCTGTGTACATTAATGCAATCATGGGGTACAATGTGCTGGTTTTATATACAATCTGAAATATTTTCATCAAACTGGTTAACATAGCCTTCACAGCACCCTCTTAGTTATTGTGTTAAGACATGTATATTCTACATTTAGTAAATTTCACATGTACCCTTGTAAGATGCACCATAGGTGTGGTCCCACCAATCACCCTTCTCCACCCATCCTCCCCCCTCCCATCCTCTCCCCTCCCTCTCTCTTTTCCCATATTCTTGGGCTATAATTGGGTTATAGCTTTCATATGAAAGCTATAAATTGGTTTCATAGTAGGGCTGAGTAAATTGGATACTTTTTCTTCCATTCTTGAGATACTTTGCCAAGAAGAATATGTTCGAGCTTCATCCATGTAAACATGTAAGAGATAAAGTCTCCATCTTTCTTTAAGGCTAATAATATTCCATGGTGTACATATACCACAATTTATTAATTCATTTGTGGGTCGATGGGCACTTCAACTCCTTCCATGACTTAGCAATTATGAATTGGGCTGCAATAAACATTCTGCTCCAAATATCTTTTTTATAATGTGATTTTTGGTCTTCTGGATATATACTTAGTAGAGGAATTGTAGGATCAAATGGCAGGTCTATTTTTAGATCCCTAAGTGTTCTCCAAATATCTTTCCAAAAGGAACATATTAGTTTGCATTCCCACCAGCAGGGTAGAAGTGTTCCTTTTCTCCACGTCCACACCAAAATCTCTGATTTGGGGATTTTGTGATGTGGGCTAATCTTACTGGAGTTAGATTATATCTCTGAGTAGTTTTGATTTGCATTTCTCTGATGATTAAGGATGATGAGCATTTCCTCATATGTCTATAGACTGTGCGTCTGTCATCTTCAGAGAAGTTTCTCTTCAAATCCCTTGCCCAGCCTGAGATGGGATCACTTGTTCTTTTCTTGCTAATACATTTGAATTGAGAACTTACTTTTTGGGAAGGCCCTGTCCCAGAACTTCTCACCATCACATTTAATCCTCAGAGGAGCATGCTAGTTTACCATTATGTATTCATGAGTGAGGACACCAAGGATCGATGATCTGAAGTAACCGGCCCTCCGTCACTCAAAAATGATGGACTGAGGTTGTAAATCCAGGAAGCCTGGTCCCAATGACTCTGCTTTTAACCACTAGGTTATGACTCTGGTATGTCTAAAGTTATTGAAAAATTATTCCACGGGCCCTCAGATCAAGAATGAATAAAGTGAGCAAATATAAATCTCATTCTGAAATTTCTCATTTTGATTATGTCTCTGTGCTGCTCTTTTTATATTTTGAGCCTGGTCTTACCATGTAAAACAAACTCAGATGCACACAGAAATGACACCGTGACCCTCTTGGCTATTAGAAATGATCTGACAATTTTAAATTCTGATTTCCATTCCTCGTGTGGAGCAACCGGAGATGGGAGTTGAATAGCCCTTTCTCACCTTTGCTGAGCAAAAACCACTGGAAATGTCCTTAAGTTGTTGCCGAGAAACTTGTTAAAAAGCTTTCGCATCTTGCCCGTGAATGCTTTGAGCTGCTCTACGCCTGTGATGGTTTAGGGGCCCTGCTCAGGTGGTTACTAGGGGATGAGGTGAGAGATGCTTTGTAGCTTCCTCCAGACCTTAATCTCCATAACGGCACAGTACATGTCTACCTTTGCACGCTTGATCTTTAACATTGGGCTGGGTGTACTGAATAAATAAATTAATTAAGTATTGAATTAATCAATGAATGAACGATTCCTCCTCCCAGAAATAACACCTCCTTTTTGAAGTATACTTTTCTGGATTTTTCTTCAATGCATACTCACAAAATAGAATACTATGATGTCTACTTATATTTAATTGCATGCTTTTTCTTACATATAATGCATTGTAGCATTATTCACAATTGTCAAGGTATGGAATTAGTTGGTGTCCATCGATGGATAAATGGATAGAGAAAATAGTACACACAAAGAAATACTAGTCAGTCTTTAAAAAGGAGGAAAGGCTGCCATTTTCGACATGAGTGAGGCTGAAGGACGTCAGGCTAAATGAAACAAACCAGGCACAGAAAGACAGAGACCACATGATTTCACTTTCATGTGGGGTCTGAACTTGAACTTAGATGTAGAGAGTGAATGGCAGTTACCAGACGCAGGTGTGGGGAGGTGGGCAGTGGGGAGAGTGTCACCAAAGGGTACAAAGTTCCAGTCGGACAGGAGAAATAAGTTTTCAAGATCTATCACACAGCAAGGCAGTCACAGTTAATAATAATGTATTATATGCTTTAAAATTATTAAAAAACCCAAGATGTTAAGTGTTTTCACTACCAAAACATGGTTAAGTACGTGAGGTGATGGATATGTTAATTATAGAACCTTATAGAACCTTATAGAACCTTATAGAACCTTATATAGCTTGTATAACCATTCCCCAATGTGGAATGTACCAACCATTACATTGTACCCCATAAAAGTACTATTGCTATCAATTAAAAATAAAGTATAAACGTAATTTCTTCTTAATATGTATTTTTCTATACTTTTATATATAAATGTATCGTAATTTCCCTCTTGCTGGATAGAATTTTCCACATTTCTTCACATTTTAAACAAAATTGCAAAGGAAATCTTTGTAGATAAATTTCTGCACTCTTTTCTTTAAGACATATTTCTGGGAATGCCAATGTTAGGTCAAAAAGCATGAACTTTGAAAAGATTTCCCCCCAATTTTCCTCCAGAATGTATATACCAAAATGCACACATTAATAGAAAGTCTATTTTTTTTTTTATTAAATCATAGCTGTGTACATCAATGCAATCACCAATGTGATGGTTTTATACACAATTTGAAATATTTTCATCACACTGGTTAGCATAGCTTTCACCGCATTTTCTTAGTTATTGTGTTAAGACATTTATGTTCTACACTTAGTAAATTTCACATTGTCGTTACCACAAAGCATATCCTTTGAAAGATATTTTTGCCATTATGAAGAATTATATCACAGTTTTAATTTTCATCTGTTTCTGTTCTTTTGATTCTGGACTTTACAAAAAGTGTAACCGGGATAATATTTTTAAAATATATTAATGTTCTGCCCTTTTTGTCCTTCTTTTTACATGATTCTTCTCTATCCAGCCAGAAGCATCCAATACTTTGGGGAAGCTCAGCATTGTCATAACAATATGAAAAGAGAAAAAGTCAATGTTTAGCTTTTAAATTCTGAAATTGGACTTCTGATCTGTATTAAGATAATTGTCTCAAAAGATAGGCTCTTTTTAAAGTAAACTTTTGAATTGAATATGATATACTGACAAAATGCACAAATTGTTAAGTGTCCAAAGTGAATATGCTTGAACCACTGCTGATCAAGGTGAAGGTCATCGTCATCACCAGAACCCCAGAAGTTTCTCCAGCAAATTAACTGATAGTCTAACTTCTGTCACCCCATAGATTAGTTTTGTCTATATTTGAACTTTATATAACATGACTCATCCTTTTAATCTGGGTTCTTTCTCTCAAAATTAGGTTTGTGAGATTTGTCTATGTTAGTACGTACAGTTTTAGCTTGTTCAGTTTCATTGCTATATATCGATAGCATTTCATTTTATAAAGACACCACAATTTCTTTCTCACTACAGTGATTGAAAATTCTAGGTGCCAACACTCACTGCTATTTTTTTCCCCCCATTTTAGCTATTTTTTTTTTTGCATGTTTTGTGGGATCTCATTGTGGTTTTAATTTGCTTTTCCCTAATGACTAATGATGTTGACCACTTTTTCCCTTTTTTATGTCCTTATTGACCATTTATCTATCCTTTTGGTAAAATGCCTATTCAAGTGTTTTTTGGAGGATTTGCTTTTACCATTAAAATTGTTTCGGCCAGTTTTGTTTCTGGTTAATTCGTAAGAGATCCGTACAGGTTGGGATATAATTCCTTTGCCAGACATATATCTCATAGTTATCTTCTTTCATAATTGGCCTGTCTTTTTACTTTCTTAAAGGTGTCTTTTCATCAAAAACATTTTTAATTTTGAAGTGGTCTCATGTTTTGTTTTGTTTTAGAGACAAGGTCTTGCTCTGTTGCTTAGGCTGGAGTGCAGTGGTGCTATCATAGCTTACTATAGCTTCAAATTTCTAGGTTCTGGCTCAGCGCCCATAGCACAGTGGTTAAGGCACCAGCCATGTACATCAAGGGTGGCGGGTTTGAACCCAGTCTGGGCCAGTTATACAACTGCAAAAACAAACAAACAAAAAATAGCTGGGCATTGTGGCAGGTGCCGGTAGTCCCAGCTACTTGGGAGGCTGAGGCAAGAAAATCACTTGAGCCCAAGAGTTTGAGGTTGCTGTGAGCTGTGACACCACGGCACTCAACCCAGGGCAACATAGTGAGACTCTGTCTCAAAAAAAAAAAAAAAAAAAAAAAAACAATTCTAGGTTCACATGACTTTTTTGCTTTAGCCTCCAGAGTAGATAGAACAATACAGATATACCACCATACCAAGCTATTTTTTCTATTTTCTGCAGAGACGGGGTCTGGCTATCTTGCTTGGGCTTGTCTCCCACTCCTGGCCTCATGCTGTCCTCTGCCTTAGCCTCCCAAACTGCTGGAATTACAGGTGTGAGCCAATGCATCCAGCCTCACTGAAGTGGTCTTCTTCATCCATCTTTTCTTTCATGATTGATTGATGCCTCTGTATTTTGTCTAAGAAATCCTTGTGTGCCTCAGTGCCATGAAGACATTTTCCTATGTCAACTCCTAAAAGCTTTGTTATTTTATTTTCCCCATTTACGTCTAAAATCTATCTGCAGTTGATGTCTGTGTATGGTACAAGACAGGGGTTAAGATAATCCCCCCCCCCCCCACATGGATATTTAATTGACCCCTTTATCTATTGACAGGAACCTCGGCAAAGGCCCAGTAAGGAGAGGAAGCAGGGGAAGTCAAGGTCACCCACAGTGCCTGTCTCTTCTTTTTGGTATCTTGGCTCTTCACATCTGGGGGCTCTGGTTGCTTTTGATGGCTTCACATAGCTGCTTAAAAAAGAAAACAAAACTTTACACAGCTCTTTGGGTGTTTTAGTGTGAAGTTCTGTCTAGAGTGAAGCTGAAGTCTAAGAAGGCAGGCTTTCTTGTAAAATAGAAAGATTTTCTAAATTCTAAAGGCTCCCCTTTACATGTAAGCAGCCTTGCCCATAGGTATAATAGAACTTTACTATAAACACATGGCTCAAGGCGAACAGGATATGATGAAAGAGATATTTGTACCAGGTAGGAGGAGGATGTGGAAATCTTGTCACTGTGGGAGGAAGGGGAATTTCTTTATTTCAAATTAATATGAGGGTATCAATGTTTAGATTACATTGTTTTCGATTCTAAGGTAAAGTTCAAGTTGTAGTTGAGCCCTTCACCCAGGGGGTGTGCTGAGCACCCTCACACTGTGCACATTAGGTGAGACCCCACTATTACCCTCCTTTCTCCTGCCATTTGCTCCGCCCCCCTTACTAGGCTATATTTGTGTTTTATCATTCTTATGGGCATGCAGTTATCTATATATTGGTTTCATATTAGTATTGACTACTATATTGTTTTGTTTCCCCCCCCATTTTTGAGATACTTTACTAATAAGAATTTGTTTCAATTTTATCCAGGAAAATGTAAAAGATGTAAAGTATCTTTTCTTATGGCTGAATAGGCCTCCTTGGTATATATATGCCACAATTTTTTAATCCATTCATGGTTGATGGGCATTTGGGTGGCTTCCACGACTTGGCAGTTGTGAATTGAACTCCAGTAAACTTTCTGGTACAAATACCTTTGTGGTACAATGATTTTTGTTCTTCTGGGTAGATTCTTAGTAATGGAATTGCAGGATCAAATGGAGGGTTGACCTTTGGTTCTTTAAGAATTCTCCATACTTCTTTTCAAAAAGGTTGTAGTAGTTTGTAATCCCACCAGCAGTGCAGAATGTGTTAGGAAGGGGATTTTTTTTTTTTTTTTTTTTTTTTTTTAAGAATAAAGGCAAGTCCAAGAGGTTCTTTAAAGATTCTGTTCTCACCATCCTGGGCTTTCACTTATAAATTCATGGAGATAAGAATAGATGGATCTTAGAATGTTGAGTAAAAAAACAGTAAGGAAGAAAGCCTACATACAGTGTGAACCAGGATATGATATTCAAAGACAAGCAAAACAAAAACTATATTTTTAGGCACATATGCCCATATTGTAAATTCATACAGGTAAGCAAAGGAATAATAAAACAGGAAACTTACAAAAGTAGTTGCCAGCTGGGTGGAAATAGGCAGAGGAGACTGGGAAGAGATTGACAGGGGATTTCAGTGGCGCTAGTTATATTCCATTTTTCATGTTGGTGGTGGATTCATGAGTGTTCATTATTATGCTCTCTAACTCACATATATACGTGGGTCATTATGAAAGTTTTGAGATACACAAAAATCAAGAAACATAAACTCCACATGGACTGAAACAAACAAAGCCCCCCCTCAACACCACCAATTAGCTGAGCAAGTTGAAAGTTGCACAGGTGAATCAGAAAGGATACTGTCAACTGTGGTCTTTAGAAGTGAAATTATGGACCATAACACAGTCTGTCTCAAAACTTTCATGGTGACTTACATGTATTATGTAGGTTATTTCACATGGATCAAATTCATCAGAATAAAAAATGAAAAAGAAAAAAAAATGAAAAAATTGCTAGATGAGTGTAAGGATGCCTTAGTAATGACCAGTATAGAACTCCTGGGGTTTGAACCTGCCAGTGAATTCCAGTGGGCAGCCAATGCCCCCCACAGACCTCTGGCACCCCCACTGCCTTTGAGCCATATGAGCACCTTACAGACTTAGATACCATCTCAAGGAGGAGCAAGGGAGGAGGAAGAAATTTTCCAAGGTGAGCACATACCCGAAGGAGATGGAAGTGACCTCACGTGAAAGGAGTGTTATCCTTCATCAGCAAATTCCCCCATCTTGCCCCCGCACCGCCAGTGGAAATGCAGGGCCCAGAGCAAGCTGCCATCTGTCTCAGAATGGAAAAGACACTTTATTTTGATTGTACATCACAGCCATCAACTGGACGAGTAAATTTTTGACCCTGGCACAAAATACTGCTTACATACGCTGTACACAGTAGGAAAGGACGGCAGTTGTCACAGACCTGGATCCTCCATCCTGTCCTGCCCTGCCCTCTGGCTGATGGTGTGACTATCATCAGGTCCCTTCAACTGTTTATAGGCAAGTGAGAGGGTGATTACACCACCTCTGAAGTTCTTTCCAGTTCTGTGCGTCTCGGTATCAGGGACAGCCTTTGTTCTCCCGAGCAATCACAGTAAGTTTTCTTTATTCTTCATTCTATGATGTGGTACAGAGTTGAAGCCATATTTTAAATATGAGGTGGTCCCTTGGATTCTTCATTTCATAAAGATAAATCACTTTAGAATGATTTTTACTTCCCTCAACAAATTGTGTGTTTTAAGACTTTCAGAGGGCTTTGTGTGGGGAAAAATAGTCCAGAATAGTGAAAGTTAAATACAGCTTCCAAAGCATTTATCAGGTAAATGTTATGGATTGCTGTGATTTAATTTATGGGATTAGTTTGACTTTCAATTACCAGGCATCACATTGAATCACTTTATATTTTGAACTCTGTAACTAGGACTCCTTACACTGGGTCTTTCATTTGGAGAGGGATTATCAATAATTAGACACTGTGGCCTTATTGATCAGCTAATCAATACTCACATTAATCACCAGTGGTCTAAAAACAATTCACTCTTTGCATTAAAAGGAATCAGTGTGATCAAATTAGCATCTTTTGCTATAAGCTGAGCAAAGATGTAGCTTTCCAAAGGGAAGGCAATGCGGTAGGTGGATGTACCCACAGAATCCAGAGCTAGGTTGACTGTTACTAAATGAAAATGATCAATTGAGAGTCAAGTTC
The DNA here is from genome assembly GCA_963574355.1 of Loris lydekkerianus. NCBI lineage: Eukaryota > Metazoa > Chordata > Mammalia > Primates > Lorisidae > Loris > Loris lydekkerianus. The sequence continues at coordinate 8,254 of CAUYPK010014481.1, forward strand.
TGATGTGTGTGTTTTTAGGTTTTTTTTTTTTTTCTCTGATAGTTGTATCCTTTAGTAAAATTTTATTCTCTACAAAGAGTAGGCTACAATGAATATGATCTTTCCTATATCGCTTTATAAATAAACGTTTTTCGTTCTTGCACTTAGACTAAAAGCTATTTTATGTTGCAAAAAAAGTTCAAGTATCTCAGCAATTCTAGAAAGATGGCAAGTTTTCAGGTTTAAAATAAGTGAAAATGATTTGTTAGCTGTTAAAAATTTTGAATATTCCTATTTTCCAAGGTGTACCTATTGCCCCAAACAGAGCTCTAGAATGGAAAAGACTTTTTTCTGCTCAGAGATGAGGTGCATCTGGTTTTACACCAGAGATGCTTGGTTGGTTCAGAGGAGGAGGGTAGCTGCCTTGGTAGCTGTATCAGCCTGACCACACCGCCTTGCAGCCTGTCACTCAAACCAGGGGCTGTCAAACACAGTCACAGTTTCATCCAATGGCTTTTAATAGTTTGGCATTAGTTTCATGTGAATAATTTATGATCTCCAAAGATGAGACTATTATTTATGGTTAGTAGCTGTGAAATAATGAGGCGCATGGTTTTAAGGATGTTTTCATTACCAACTAGTGTCTGTATAGTTGTAGAGAGTTAAAATAAAGGGAAGTGGAAGTGGATTTTTTTCTTTTTAAAGATCATATCAGAGGCAGAAATGATATATCACAGATGAGAATAATACTGGCTGTCTCTTCAAATTTATCCATTACAAACACCACACCATTTCTTTGAAATGGGAGCTTACAGCAGCATTCTGGCGGTTTCTTGAAGTCAGTCGTTCTTTACTCTCTGAGGAAATAAAGAACTGACTTGTTTGGTCTTGGAGTCTTGGTTCCTACTGGGAATAAGACCATTAAATATCATTTTTTATTTCCATTTTGTGTTTTAAAGAATAAAAACTATTTTTGTCAGTGTAAAAACTTGGGAAAAGTAGAAGTGTATAAAGAAAAAAAATTACCTGTTATCTCACCAAACAATTTTCACAAAATAGGTTCATAATGTATATAGTTATTTTTTAAATTAAGTCATATATACATAGATTATGAATACATTTATGACTTTGTGGGATTCAATGTGTTGACTATTTGTACAAATTGAAGTGATGTATATAGTTTTTTATCTTGTTACCTTTGATCATTTTCTACCTTATTAAATAGATTTTTAAAATGTTATTTTTAATGATTATAAAATATTCCACTATATGGATGTTACGTATTTATCATTTAATAATTTAGATTTTTCTAATTTTTACTGTTGTAAATAACTCTGCTTAGAATTCTTGTTTTGTTTTTTTTTTTATTCTTCCTTCCTTCTTTTCTTTTCTTTTGTTTTTTCTTTTCTTTCTTTCTTTTTAGAGATAGGGTTTTGCTGTGTTGCCCAGGCTGGAGTGCAGTGGTGTCAACATAGCTCAGTTAAGCATCAAACTTCTGGGGCTGAAGAAATCCTTCTGACTCAACTTCCCAAGCAGGGTAGGACTCAAGGTACATGCCACCATCTGTCTAATTTTTTAATTTTTTTTGTAGAGATGGGATCATGTGGACTGCCCAGGGTAGTTTTGAACTCCTGGTCCCAAGCAATCCTCTCATTTTGGCCTCCCATAGTGCTGGGATTGCAGATGTGAACCACTATGCCTGGTCCATTTCACATTTTTATTTTTATTTTCTTTTCCATTTCACATTTTTAACCTACCTATTCATCTTATAACTGAAAAGAACAATGTAGATTCTATAAATATCTCACTAAATAAAGATGGATGGATGTCAAATCTCAAGTGATGAAAGTGTGGCTTATACAATTTTGTAATTAATATCTATTGATAGGCAACATCTCTGATTTCTGTAATTGGTGGATATGTATTAGTAACCACTGACTATTACTTATATATACTCATATATATAACTATAATTAACCACTGACTATTACTTATATATACTCATATATATAACTATAATTCTCTGTGTGTATATATGTATATATATAGCAAATATATTTATTTAAGATATATATCTGTCTATATTACAACTTTTGCCTATTATAGACAAATAAGAATTATGATCTTCCTGTAACCATATATTTTCCCACCAATAGCTGAAGACTCAGTTCTATATACGCCTTTGAGGAAACAAGGCTGTTCAGAGAACAATGCTTTCGCTGCTCAAGCATTCACAATCTGGTGGGGGAAATGAAGCACCATGTCTAATGTGAGGCAGAATTTGGTAAGTACAGCAACAGAGTGATACATGGAACGAAACAGGCTTATCGAGGAAGGGGACATTAAATGTGACTAAAGCAGTCTCTATGTGAACAATGAGTTCTGAAGTGTCTCATGTCTAATGGAGGATTTTTCTTTCATTATATTGTGTTTTATTGCACTTTTCAGATTCTACATTTTTTACATATTGGAAGTTTGTGGCCAACCTGTGTCAAGAAAATCTGTTGGCACCATTTTGCCAATGTCATCCCTTCCTGTCTCTGTGTCACATTTTGGTTATTCTCACAGTATTTCAAGCTTTTTCATTATTATATATATTATGGTGGTCTGTAATCAGTGATTTTGATGTTTCCTTTGCTTGCTTTGGGGCACCATGAGTCACACTCCTAGGATGGCAAAGTTAACCCATAAATACTGTTCGTGTTCTAACCGCCCTCCTGACTGGTCATTTTCTAATCTCTGCTTCTTGCCTTGGGTTCCCATATTCCCTGAGACACAACATATTAAAATTAGGCCAATTAACGACCCTACAATACCCTGTAAGTGAAAGGAAACAACATGTGTCTCTTGGCTTTGCCTCTTTAGGCCTGGCCTGACCTTCACTAAATGAGTAGGTCTTTCACAAGAAGAAATTGGAATCAACAATAGGGATGAAGATTGAGGAATGAGGAAGAAGGAGAAGTGGACGAAGGCTGGTAGAAAAGCATAAGCTGTAACGTGGAGGGGCAGCCTGGGAGCCTGCAGGGCCCGTGTGGAGTGAGGGTAGAGAGGCTGGAGTGGAAATAGTAAACTGCAGAGTCAGGGAGGGACGAAGGGGCAAGCATCTTCGAACGCCAAGTTAACAAACAAGGATTTGATGATGTTGGACAATTAAGTTTGTGAAACTTATCTTAGAAAAAGTGCCACTTCTTTGCTAAATATCACTCTGGTGACAAGATGGCCAAGGGGAGTCCTTTGAAGATGACCAGAGTGATATTCAACAATGAGGTATGTAGCACTTTTCTAAGATGAGTTCACAAACTTAATTGTCAAACCTCATATGTTATAAGTACAAGGACCCTTTAGATCCTTTGAGGGTTTCTGGGCAGGTGAGTGCCATGATCCGAGCTGTTGGAGACAGCTTTTCTCTTGCAGGAAGGAAGTTTGAATGGAAGGTGGAAAACCCATCACAGGGTGAGTAGTGAGTGGGGTCGCTAGCAGAGGGTCGGTGGAAAGGAGGGAATGGATCTAAGGGACAGTTTAGAGGCAGAATTGATAGTATTTGGTGCCTAATTGGGAATGGTGAGGAAAAAGCAAAGGAGAGAGAGAAAGATGAATCGGTAAATGTGAGGTGTGCAGCCTGAGCTGTTCCCACAGTCTAGCTTCAAGTCCCATCCTGGGGAATGAGTTTTCATTAGTGTGGCTCAGGAGGTGAAGCATCACAATGTTTTCTTTAGTGTGGCTCAGGAGGTGAAGCATCACAATGTGGGCTAGAATCAGGGATTCTAGTTTTGGTACCAGAGGAAAAACCCCTCCCTCTACCTGCCTCACAAGGGCCTTACGGCTTATCATCCAACCCTCTGGAGACAGACTAGTTGCACGTTCAAGACAGTCACCTGAGGGCCTCAGCCTCAGCATCCTCATGTGAATTCACTTCCTTGTGTGATTTTAAGAACTGAGCAAAACCAGGCGGTGCCTGTGGCTCAATGAGTAGGGCGCTGGTCCCGTATACTGAGGGTGGTGGGTTCAAACCTGGCTCCAGCCAAACTACAACAACAACAAAAAAAGAATTGAATGAAAGAATAGATGAAATCATTTTGCAGTAAGACTAGTAAATAGCAAATGCGCAGTAAAGGCTATTTAACTGATAGTGGTGAATATTTTGTTGCTACTTTTGTGGAAAACGAAGAGTAACAATTCCATGTTAAGTTCAAGCACTGTAGGTACAATAATATTGAAATAAAATCTTGGGGCTACAAATTCATAAAATAAGGAACATCTGACCTAGAAGTGAGGAATAGACATCTAAGCTATACTATGTTCATTAAAAAGAAAAATAGTTTGAAGAATGAACCGTTACACTTGGTTTCCTTATGTTCGTAAGGGGAAGGCTTACGATGGCCTCTAAAATGTCTTTTTGTATTAAATTTAAAAACCAATAGCGATTACAACTGTGTGATCTCGAGCAGCCATTCAGTGACCACACATGGCAAGTGACTGAACTGGTAAAACAGTGAGCACGCATCTCATGCCTCCTTGAAAATGTTCCAGAAAGGAGAAATGGAAAGAGAGTGGAAGCTTTAATGAAGGCGCAGACAGTATGGGTACTTGCACATAATCTCAAGGCTTGCTTCCTTCTCATCAATATCCAGTTGCCTGATGAATTTTTATTTCCTTATTCTTAACATTTCCCTAAATCTTCCTCTGTTGACATTTGGCTGCTTTGGAGGGCTGGAAATTAAATTTACAAAATCTGTGTTTTTAGTAATTTCTTTTCTATTCAAAGATGTCTTAGTTTCTTCACGTTCGAGAAGTAAAGTATTTGTGGATTAGAGCATCAGGAAAAAAAATGTTAATGGGCTACAACACATTGGACAAAACAAGAATTCATCAATCTAAATAAATAAATAGACAAATGGGAGAGGGGGTAGAGAAAGTACTTCTTTATAGTAGAAATCAAACAAATAAATAGATAAAAACGAGGACTGATAAAGTTTCAAAGTTTTTAAAAGCTACCATTTTATAATATCCAGGAAAGGATCATTAGGAGTGCTAAAAGCAATGGGTAAAATTTGATGAGAAACAGATTCAAAGGATAGTTTCAAAGTATCTCCCCTAATTGTCCATTTTACATAAAAACAAGGTTTTGGAGCACATTGCAAGTACAAGTTGGAGCTATCAGGTGTAGAACACAAATGTCCTAATGCTGTAATTGGGTAAATGAGGTGAAGGCTATGTTGATTAGTAGAGCATAAGCACTCCAATTTGTACAAATAATCACCACATTGAATCTCATAATGGCATAAATGTATTTATGATCTGTGTACAAATGATTTAATAAAAAAAATTTTGTAAAAAAAAAAAAGTGGTGTTCATTTCAACGGAGCAGCTAGCCCCTTTGCGAAGTGATCAAAGTGAGACTCACTAGCACTGGTTCAGACCAACACGTGAGGCTCCTGATAGGATCTCCTGGGAAGGACTCAGTACCATTTTTGTGATGTTCCTGTTAAAAATGTATAGCCTGAATCTAGCGTAACTGTGAGAAAACACCAGACAAATCCAATTTGAGTTATCCTACAAAATAATTGGCTTGTTCTTTTAAAAAATGTCAAGATTGAGAAAGAGAAAAGCTGAGTAACTGGTTTGGGTTAAAGGAGATATAACTAAATTCAAGACATGGTTCTGGGTTGGATCCTGAACCAAGGGGGGAAATAACTATAAACAATGTTATTTAGACAATGGATGAAACTGGATTATGATATGAAGATAATAATATGTCAATATTCAATTTCTCGATTTTGATAACTTTACTGTGGTTATATGTGATAACATCCTCATTCAAGGGAAATACACATTGAGGTTTTAACAAGTAAAGGGGAATTATGTGTACCGCTTATTCTCCAATGGTTTAGAAAAATAATAATATGTATGCATATAAGCATATGTGTGTACATACACGTGCACAAGATGGGGCAGGAAGAAGACGCCTGCTTCAATAGTTGTTTTTTTAGAGGGGAGTGATTCACTGTTATTAAAATAAAAGCATTGTTTTAGCGAAAAGAACCATGTGAGGATTGTAATTATTTTCTCTCCTTCCCTCACTGGTTGAGTGTACCTGTATAAAGTATATGTAGGCAGTGGCCTCGCCATTGATTTTGGAACTGTCTTTGGCTAAGCAACTGGATATCTATTTAAAGGAGTGGCAATATTTTCCTTTCTGGAAAATCAGAATGTAAATGCTTTTCACGTACGGGTCTATAAGTTTTGGGTTTAGACAGGTATTACATGTGAGCCTTTATAGTCTGTTATTATAACTATAAAATTGGACTTTAAAATCTGAATTCCTTAATCTTTTTTCATTTGGACAGGAGGCATTTCATTCAGTTTGGTTTAATTCCTTATTGATCATTCAATAGTTATGACTCCCAAAAAGAAAGGAGCTGTTGATAAACCTCAATATCATTCTTTCCCCACTATTGTTTTGATTATTATTTGCTCAATGTAGTAGAAAAATATAACATTGGAAATTCATCAAAATAGATTTCATAATTGAAAGCCTAATTTTTAAAATATTACCGGTATTAGATTCTATACTAGGAGACATTATATTTCAGAAACTCAGAAGTGGGATGAGACTTTCTAATACAACCAAAGACAATATATCATCTTAGAAATTTCTCCTGTGGTATCATCAGAAGGTCACAGTCTTGGGGATGGAAGACTTCAGCTCTGATCCTACCTTGATCACTATTTGCGTCCTTGGACAAACTGCTTAGCCATGCTGACCCTTAGTCATCTGAAATATCTCAAATCTTTTCCACAAGGGAGTAGTGAACATCAAATACAATAAGGTATCTGAAAAATGCACAGCATAGATCTGACCTAGGACTCCACAAATGTTTTATTTTGTTAATTCTCTAAGTCAATAATTCTTTCATAGCTGAGCACAACAGACAAAGGCCCTGCCCTCGAAGTCCTGGCCATTGAATAATGGGCACAACCTGGCTAAGAACGTAAGCTCAGTTGCCTCTGAACACGGGGAGGAGAGGTAGGGAGCGTGGGATGATGATAGCTAGGTACATAGGAGCCTCTTTAGAGCCCATAATGTCTGTCTAACTGGGGGCTCGCTTTACGTTTGGATGCAAAGTTCTTACCACCTGCCAAAATCAAGCATGGTTTAAAACTCCCCCCCTTCTCCAAGTGTGGGGATTCTTTCTATATGTTTGTTTATTTTTGATTCAATGAAATTTTTTTAAATTAAATCATAGCTGTGCACATCGATATGATCATGGGGCATCATACACTAGTTTCATAAACCGTTTGACACATTTTTATCACATGGGTCTACATAGCCTTCCTGGCGTTTTTTTAGTTGTTGTGCCAAGACATTTACATTGTTCAAAAATACACTACTGGGACTTGATCAGACTAAAAAGCTTCTGCACAGCCACGAACACAGTAAGTAAAGCAAGCAGACAGCCCTCAGAATGGGAGAAGATATTTGCAGGTTATGTCTCTGACAAAGGTTTAATAACTAGAATCCACAGAGAAGTCAAACGTATTAGCAAGAAAAGAACAAGTGATCCCATCTCAGGGTGGGTAAGGGACTTGAAGAGAAACTTCTCTGAAGAAGACAGGCACACGTCCTACAGACATATGAAAAAATGCTCATCATCCTTATTCATCAGAGAAATGCAAATCAAAACTACTTTGAGATATCATCTAACTCCAGTAACATTAGCCCAAATCGCAAAATCCCAATACCAGAGATGTTGGTGTGGATGTGGAGAAGAGGGAACACGTCTACACTGCTGATGGGAATGCAAATTAATACATTTCTTTTAGAAAGATGTTTGGAGAACACTTAGAGATCTAAAAATAGATCTGTCATTCAATCCTATAATTCCTCTACTAGGTATATACCCAGAAGACCAAAAATCACATTATAACAAAGATTTATACCAGAATGTTTATTGCAGCACCTTTCATAATTGCTAAGTCATGGAAGAAGCCCAAGTGCCCATCAATCCCTGAATGGATTAATAAATGGTGGTATATGTACTCCATTGCATATTATGCAGCCTTAAAGAAAGATGGAGACTTTATCGCTTTCATGTTTACATGGATGGAGCTGGAACATATTCTTCTTAGTAAAGTATCTCAAGAATGGAAGAAAAAGTATCCAATGTACTCAGCCCTACTATGAAACTAATTTATGGCTTTCATATTAAAGCTATAACCCAGTTACAACCTAAGAATAGGGGGAAAGGGGAAAGGGAAGGGAGGGAGGTGGATCTGGGTGGAGGAAGGGTGATTAGTGGGATTACACCTGCGGTGCATCTTACAAGGGTATATGTGAAATTTAGTAAATGTAGAATGTAAATGTCTTAACACAATAACTAAAAAAATGCCAGGAATGCTATGTTAACCAGTGTGATGAAAATGTGTCAAACAGTCTATAAAACCGGTATATGGTACCCCATGATCACATTAATGTACACAGCTATGATTTAATAAAAAAAAAGAAAGAAAAATACATATTTATTACACTGAGTTGTTACAAGGAATTTAGACCAACAAAAGACCTTCTTTTTGCTAAACATCAGGTCTTTCTTCTTAGGCCCCTAATTAATTAATTCATGATAACTTTATTCCTCTATCATTAACAAAGGAAACACACTTATCTGAATACCAGCTAAAGAACCTTTTACAAATTGTTTCAAAACATCTCTGATTTCTATGTCTTGTGCCTCTAAATGAACCTCAAACCTAACCAAAATGAATAGCCCTCTGAAATTTAAATTTCCATCTTTGGAATCCTTCCCTTCAGACTGTGCACTTCTGTGAACATGTTTGAGTCTAAGCCGAGTATCATTCATCTGGCTAACTCTTCTGTAATAGCTTTCGTGACCTTCTCCTTCTGCCTCAGCACCCTCAGACATTTTTGTCATTAACTGCCCCAGTCATTAATAACAAATTTAGGGGAGCACAGTGCAAGGGCCACACCCACAGCATGCTTCCTGAGGCTTTCATCCAACTTGATATTAGCACTTTTGAGGGACAGTAGTTGACTACATAAACCATAGATCAACTGGGCCAGATCATATTCCTCTGTCTTGACCACCATGGCATCATCTTCTCTACCAGAAGTCGAGAAGCACTCCTCTATGCCCTTCTTTGAGGTTTACTAATCTATTCCTGGAAAGGTGAAAATTGTGCTGGTTTAGCTTGTCTTATCATTCTAAGTCATGAGAGAACTTTGTAATAAATCTTCATGATTTTATACCACCACACGTCTGGGTGTTACTTATCTGTTTTTACCTCTTTGAAATAAGCATATGTGAACACTTCCAGTCTGTTGACGTTTCTTTGTCTTCCAAGTTTTGTAAATGCTACTATATGATTATGCCCAATGACATTTGCAATTTGGTCATTTGTAAAAGGTTGTCCATTCAAAGATTTTAAGATGTTTATATTTGAGATTTTATTCAACTCATAATCCACTAGATTTGTTAAAATCTTCCTTATAAAGAATATTCTCAGATTATTATATCAAAAGGTAGGATGAGCACATTTCCCATAATGTTCGTGTGCAATTTAAAATAGTATGCAGTTTTGGCTCGGTGCCTGTAGCTCAGCAGCTGGAGCGCCAGCCACATACACCAGAGCTGGCTGGTTTGAATCCAGCATGAGCCTGCCAAACAACAATGACAACTACCACCAAAAAATAGCTGGGCATTGTGGCAGGTGTCTGTTGTCCCAAATACTTGGGAGACAGAGACAAGAGAATCACTTAAGCCCAAGAGTTTGAGGTTGCTGTGAGCTGTGATGCCACATCACTCTACCCAATGCAACATAGTGAGATTCTGTCTCAAAAAATTTTTAAAAAGTAGGATGCAATTTAAAATTATACATGAACTTTATGGACACCCTGTACATTAATGCCCATCCCACTCAAATTGCTGAACATTAGAAATAATGCAAAAATAGAAATAGATTGATAATAGTGCTCACAAATAATTAGGTGGCAGCAATCAATTGACTGAAAATTCTGAAAATCTATTGCAAATGGAATTAGTTTGCCAGATAAACAAGAGTAGACAAAACCATAATTTACATACAGGAAAAAACTATTGAAAAGGGAACTGTAGATTCTCTGGTATTTGAATTTCGTGATCATCAGATTCAAGACAAGCCCTTTGGGTTAGTGCTTCTCAAAGTTCAATGCTACATAAAGCACCTAGAACATGACTTAAAATCCAGTCTGATTAAAGTAAGGGATAATAATTTACTTTCACTCTGTGTAATGAGAAGGCTGTTGGTCCTTGGACATTGCCTTGAGTATCAAGGGCTTTGATCTGAGGCTATCTGGTATCTAGGGGTAAGGCCTAGCAATCTGATTGTGAATAAGTACTCAGGGTATTCTGATACACACTCAAATGTAAGACTCACTAGTAGTTAGGTGACAGGTACATTTTCTTCAGCCAGCCTAGTACCTGCACTTGCCACCACTTCATTCCCTCCTCTGTTCCAAGCTGCAGGCTCCAGAAGTGTTTTCTCCCAAGCATAAAACCCTGCATAACTCTGTTCTGGAAGGAATTAATCAATGCTCCTGAGGATGTTTACAGTATTGGTTTGTTATGGAGGTAGAACAAAGCAAATTTGGAGATAAACTTTATCTTTACCATTTACATGAAGAAGAAAAAAGAAAGGCAGTTCTGCCCAGGGAAAAAAATCTATCCAAGTGATCCATCTACGTTGAAGCATTTTTTTTTTTCCTTTTGGCATTTGCACAACAAGGTCTTAAGCATGCCTGCCGATTTCCTATTCACCTTTCCTAGAATTAGAATTTATATGGAGCCTGTGTCAAGTTATGCTCCTATTTTTTTTTCTTAGTAAATACTCTGGGGCAACCACAGAAATGAACATACCATTTATTAAAACACTTAAAACTTAATGATTTAAAAACTATTAATTAAAATATATTTGTCCTTCTAGCTTGATGAACTGGATGGTCAAGTTCATATTTAGAAATTTGGGCGGTCTGGAGTTCCTCTCTGATGGTGGAGCCAGCCACAGGGACAGTCAACATCTGGCCCTCAAGTTCTCCACCCACTGAGCAACTACCCACTCCCTTTATTTTATTTTTCCTCAATCTACAACAATCGACTACAACATTTTGCAAGTAGGCATATCTTAGGGATTTGTGACAATCACTTCAGCAATGATGGCTCATTAGAGTAGCAATGTTAAATACTGCTGGTGGGTGGTTAGGGCAACAGAAGGCATACTTGCCCAAAATGTCACATTAAAATCTCCAGGGAGACATGTGAAACTTGAAAAAGTTTCCAAGGTGATTGCCTAGTTACCATTTTGATATTCAAAATCTTCGTATACAATATTTCCATGCCCCTTCTTCATTATGTCTCCAGATGGGGCAATTCTTTACATGATCAATAATAATTTACTCCAAATCTTATTGTATTTAAAAAAAATACATAGAGACAAAGCAAAAGCCTTTTGAACATTTTCTTCCTTCACTGTATAAACCACTTTCATTCCTTGAGAGTCTCCATCCTGGAAATATATTTATTGTTTTGCCCACATTCAGGGCCGATGCTCTAAAGCTAACACATACCACACAAAAATTTTTAAAAATATTTTTTCCCTACAACATCATACTTTAAAACCTAACCATTTAGACATGTGTATGTCAAGTTCATTGTTTCTGAATATTTTATTCTGAACATAGAACAAAAATGAAAGGCTAAAAATATAAACTGTTTTAGAAAACAAAATGAATTTACCACTCAGTTTTATCATACAGTTGTTTGCATAGCAAATTCAAGTTCTTTTCAAAAAAAAATAGAGCAACAGGCTCAGCGCTTGAAGCTCAGTGGCAAGGGCGCTAGCCACATACACTGGAGCAGGAGGGTTCAAATCCAGCCCGGGGCCTGCCAAGTAACAATGACAACTACAACCAAATTTAAAAAAAAAAAAAAAAATAGCCAGGTGTTGTAGCAGGCGCCTGTAGTCCCAGCTACTTGGGAGGCTGAGGCAATAGAATCACTTAAGTACAAGAGTTGGAGGTAGCTGTGAGCTGTGATGTCAAGGCACTCTACCCAGGGCGACCGCTTGAGACTCCGTCTCAAATAAAAGAAAAAAAAAAAAAAAAGAGCATTTAAAAAAATTTCCCCTTCATGTAATTTCTTCTCAAGGTAGTCATCATGATAAATTCAAATTTTAACATTCCACGAATTTTGTCTATGGTCACCCCTGGCTGGCTTCAGGTTTCTCTTTACTCTTGATATTCTTCAATTTCACTATAATATATCTAGCTGTGGATTAATTTACCTTATTTTAAAATTACATGCTTGAGTTATTTTTTAGTTGAAAGCCACATATCTCTTTTCAATCATAATAATTCTCAGGTATTATTTTTTGTCAAATTCTGTTCTTCTGCCATTACCTCTATTTTTTTCCTCATGGTTATTGTCATACACACACTACAGCCTCTCCTTCTGTCCTGCCCTGTATTGGATGATTTATTCCTTTGTCTCTCTGGCTTTCATTAGGAGTATGTTTCTCAGGACCATTTTTCAATTCACTAATTTGTTTTTAAACTGTATACAGTTATGTTCAATCCATCAAATACACTTTTTAATTTGCATTAATTATTTTAATTTGTATAATTAATTATAGTACAATATTGTACTATAATTACATTATACTACATATTTTTATTTCTATAACCTTAACTTTTTTCGTAAGACAACAGGTTTATCTTTGTTCTGGTTGGTTTGTTTCAATTTAATATTTAATATATATCATTGACTATGTTAAACATCTTCCAAAAAGTTTATCAAGTGGTGCAATAAAATCATTTTATCTGGAGGTGTAATCGACTGTCTTTTGTAAGATTCAGGTTCCCCTTGTGTTTTGAACATTTGAGCTGCCTTTTGTGGGATGAGAGTATTCACATTTTTCTCCTTCTCTTTCTTCCTGTTACTTTCCTTGATGCTCATCTATCTCTGCAATGCTGTTGACAATGCCTCTCGGACCCCCCAAGCAGCCGATTCAGAACCAGGTTTTATAAGGTGGTGATACTGGGGAGTGCAGATCCCATCCCAGAATGGCCAGAAATTCTTCAGTCAGCTCTTGAGGTCTACGTCCCAGTCCTCACTTGTCCATAGTTCTTTAGGTTATTTAAAAGATGTACTGTTGATTCAGGTAGACAATACCCACTTATAGATTTAAATTTAATTTTTAATCAGTTAAATTAAATGTAAAATGCAGTTTTCTAGTCTCACTAGCCAGTTGCTCTTTTTTTCTTTGCAGCTTTTGGCTGGGGCTGGGTTTGAACTCACCACATCCTGTATATGGGGCCGGCACCCTACTCCTTGAGCCACAGGCACCGCCCCTAGCTGGTTGTTTCTAATGCCTACTGTAATACACAGCTGTTTTCCATCATGGCAGACATTGCTTTGGAGAATACTACTCCAGAGCTAGAATCACTGGCTCCCTTTTCCTTCCCTCTTCCCTTCCCTTCTCAGTTGTGGTAAGTTGTTTTTTATTGGAATGGGTAAGCACATACCCCATCCTCTCGTTTCAAGCAGAGCGCCTCATTCTATCTCCCCGATCCAGGTGATCACTTTTAGTCCTCGTTAACCTGAAGGTGCTGAATGAAGTCCAATCTCCCAGCACCTGGGTCTAGAGTTAATGAATCCAACATAACCACTCACTGGGTCAGGTTTCTAAATCTTTTCTGGTCTTCAAATCAGAAGCTGTTTTTGTAGTTACTCTTTTATATTTTAACCATTACAAATAATTATTTGGAGCCAAGGACTAGCAAGAAGCCTGCACATCTCAACCGAGAAGCAGTCTATTCGCTTTTACTCCAGACTTACAGTCCATTGCACTTTTTGGACAATCTATTCTTATTTACGCATTTTCACCTTGTAGTCATTTTGGCTGCTTCCAGTTTTCACAATTCATGCAAATGCTGCCATTAACATTCTTGCACTTATCTTCTGCACAAGCCTAAGAATTCTTTCACAAGCACATAGCAAGAAAGGGAGCTGCCGGGACACATGTTAAGTGAACATTTTATGCTATTCTTCAAAATTATTGCACCAATTCACCCACTATGTCCCCATAATTTGCCAAGAGGAAGAACTAATGTTTGCACTGAGTGCCTCTGATCCCAGCAACTCGGGAGGTTGAGGTAAGAGCATCACTTGGAGCCCAAGAGTCAAGGCTGCCTTGAGCTATGATGGTCATGCCACTGCACTCCAGCTTGAGCAACAGCGTGAGACTCTGTCTCTTAAAATAAATAAAGTATTTTTTTTAGGGGATGTGCCACTTGGGTTTCTTCTTTTGCTCATTACATGCCAATGTCCTTTGCTCATATCTCTTTATTTTTCCTTTTCTTATTTGCTTTAAGAGATTTTACACATTCATAAAAGTACACCTTTTGGATGTATGCTTTGCAATGATCTTACTATCTGTGGCTATCTTTTGGAATTTTGTTTTTGTGACTTTTATTTGTGTAGAAATGTTTGCTTTTGTTTTTTGTGTGTTAAGAAGTCAAAGAAATTGGTTTTTTAATGATTTCTTTCTTCTGTTTCTTATTTAATAGATTAATCTGTGCCCTAGATTCATAATGATAGATAGCTTCTTCCTATATTTTCTTCTAAATTCTGTTGTTTCATTTTTCTTATTTAAGTGTGTGATATATGTGGACTTATCCCGCATGTATGTTTGTGTATGTGATTTAAACCTTTATTTCATGTGTGTGATTAGTAGTCCTACCATGCCTGCGTCTGTCTGCATTTCTGTCCTCTCTATTCTCTGCCATTGGTCTTCTTATCACATTACACGGTCTTTACTACCAGTCTTTATATCTTATAGGGTAAATTCCCTTGTACCCCATTATGTATGTCTTGAAAGATTTATTTATAAACATGCTGTTTTCACACTTTAGAATTCTATCTAGTTTTTTGGATCATACCTAAGTGCACACACATACACATGGTGAAATTACATTTCATTTATAGATAAATTTCAGAGAAATGAGATTTTACAATGTTGTTCTTTCCATTTGCGAAAATGATATGTATCTATGTTTCTGCAAATTACACAATATAAATCTTTTTTAGCTCTTTTACGTGATTTTATAATTTTTCTTTTTTTATATATGAAATAACAATCTTTTTGTAAATTTCAGATTAATATGAGGGTACAAAAGATTCGGTTACAATGTTTGTATTTGTTAGGTAGGTCCCTGTTGTAGTTGTGTCCCACATGTGTGCCATGTACCCCGTTAGGTGGGATCACACCAACCCCCCTCCCTCCTTCCTTAGCTTCCTTCACCCTCCTCCTCTCCCCAACTTGAATTGAATTGAGCTTTTGTGTGTGGGTGTGTTGGCTTCATATTATTGTATTGAGTACATTGGATATTTGCTTTTCTATTCTTGTGATACTTTTCTAAGAAGAATATGTTTCAACTCCATCCCAAAAGGAGCTTATGTGTCATTGGCTAGGTATATTCCAAGGCAGTTTGGGTTGCTCTTTTGAATAACTTTTAAAAATATGTGTATTTTTACTAAATTTTTGTTCTCAGGATAGAGAAAAGAAGGGATATTTTTTGGTATTATGTTCTATCAAATAAAATAAATGAAATTTATTATTAATTTTAAGAGTTTTATAAAGATTATACTAATATTGAAAAATAACAAGTTGGTATCTTTCGTTATTTTGCTAGCTAAAACCACCAGTAAACTGTCTAATGAAAGTGTGGAGAGCACTTGATTTCTCTGTGATGTGAAAGGGAAAGCTTCCAACATTTTCCCATTAGCTGATATCCACATATCTTATTACTTAGTACATATTACCATAGGAGAGTGAATTTCAAACATTAAGATGCATCAGAAGTACCCAGAGAGATTGTTAGCAACATTGCTATTCTCCACCCCCAGAACTTCTCACTCAGTGAATCCTGGCTGGATGCAGATGGTTGGTGTCCCAAAACCAGTTCTGAGGAGGTGGTGTTGCTGTGGGTTAGAAGATAAACATGGTGGAGGGAGCAGAGAGGCTGGGTTCTGGGAGTGGGAATCAGGTAGCAACCTTCAAGTTGCTCATCAGGTCAGGGCTCCTTGCGAGCAGACCCTTAAGGACATGAGAGCATTAGTCATGTAGATTCCTGGAGGAAGAGCTTTCTAGGCAGCTAGAACATGAGACTGTTCCTGAGATGCTTTGGAAAACTTCAAGGGAGCCACAGTGGCTGGACTGGCGTTGCAGAAAATGACATCTACAGAGAGATTAGAAGCGGAACAAGAGGCCAGAGCCTTAAAAGGCCACCATGAGGAGTCTTTCAAGGACTTGGGGACTCAGTCTGGGGAATGAGATAAATTGACATATGTATTCAAAGGATTATTGGACCTTTATGTTGAGAGTAGGCATTAAGGATTCAAAGTAGAAACATGGAGACCAAGAAAGGGGCTGTGTTGAGAATCTGGACAGGAGCTAGAGCAGTGGCTTTGGGGAGAAGTGATCGGGTTTCCATGTACTTCAAGGTAGCACCTTGTAGTTATCATTCCTGCTTTTGGAATAAGGGGTCTGAGAGAAAAAGAGGAGGTGTGGATACTGCCAAAGCTTTTCCCTGAGCATCTGAAAGATGTTGAAGTCATTCAAGGAGAAAACCCCCCTGACGATGAGGCTTTCTCTCCAGTGTGGAAACTTACATAGAGAAACCAAACTGTTCCCCCACTGCACTGGGTGTGGAAAATGCAGAGGATTACACCCCCTCCCCCCAAATAATACAGAGATGTTGCATCCACACTCAGGTTCTGGTAGTTTTTTGTTTGTTTGTTTGTTTTGTTTTGTTTTTATGCTGGGTGGACTTCCTCGTGAAAAAAATAATATACTTAGGGATTATCTAGTGTTAAACCCGAATTTCCCCCATGCCAGTTCTCTCTCTCCATTATGGAAATCTACATGGCTGCACTAAGGTTTACGTAATTCACATTTGTTCATTATTCTGCCTCTTGATTCTTGCCTCTGAAAAACAGAAGTCATTTCAACTCTTCTCATCATTTTTTTTTTTTTTTTTTACTGAAAATATGGACAGACACTCCTCTGACAAAGTGGACCTGCTCCCCACACTAAGGCACCTGCTGGGAGTGGTGGCAGAGGCAGCTCTGTTTCAGGGACAAAGAAAAGCCTGGCGTGGAACTGCCCATACATCATGTCCCTGTCATCTTCCTTCGCATTTATATTTCTTATTCCTAAAAACTAAGAACAATTGTTTCTGCTTCTGATTTATATCTAATATTTATTGCATATAAAGATGTGCTTTACTCTTTTCAGTTTAACTTTGATTCTCCCTGAAAATGGAATGGATCATACCCTAATTAAAAGATCAGGTTTTCACATCTGATAAGAAAATTACAAATCCTAAATAGAAACTGATGTCTCTTGCTAATAGTCTAACAGGAAGAAAATTAGACAGAAGAGAGCTTTTTTCTTTTTTTTTTTTTTTTCCTTTTCCAATGTATATAGTTTTTACTTAATTACTGACTCTTAAGTATATTTGTGTGATTTGTTGCCTTATGAACCTAATAGTGGCTCACTGCTGTGACACAGAAAAGTTCACAACTCAATTATTCAAAATACATTAACTATGTTTGATTGTTTCCAACTGTGTATTCTTGATATTTATCCAGAGGCAAGTTTGAAATGGAGGCAGTAGAAAGCATACATACACACACATGCATACACATATATAGACAGATATTTTCACACCTAATTATTCTTAAACACACACACACGTAAAAACACATCTTAAACATATGTCTGAATGGTAATGTGTTAAAGTGGGCAGGGACCTCAGAGAGAGACTGAGAGAGAGATCACTTCTAGCCTTCTATACAAAAGCATTCACTCTGAGACTCAATGCACACATTTCCAGATAACCAATTGCCTGTAGAAGTCCCATTAAAAAAAAAAAAAAGTGTAGAGATGGAGGAGTCACAATATTCTGCTGATAAAATGAAAATTCAAGTCATTTCCAGTGACACCTGATAAATCAACACTCCTTTGTCCATACCAAAATGAAGCCTTGATTCATTTTAGGAGAGGCACCTACAATTATTGAGGAAAGGTGTAAAGAAGAAATCATAGGCCCTAGAGCAGGCATCCTCAAACTTTTTAAACAGGGGGCCAATTCACTGTCCCTCAGACCATTGGAGGGCTGGACTATAGTTTAAAAAAAAAAACAAAAAAAAACTATGAACAAATTCCTATGCACATGAACATATCTTATTTTGAAGTAAAAAACAAAACAGGAACAAATACAATTCACACCACTTCATGTGGCCCGCGGGCCGCAGTTTGAGAACGCCTGCCCTAGAGACTCTCAACACTCAACACTCAGTATCTATTCCAAGTCTAATAACACCTTGGGAAGCAAATTAAGGTAGAAACTGATTACGACTGATTGCAAAGGTCTGTATATGTAATTTAAAGGATCCATACTGATAGACTGGTCTTAAATTATCCCCTTGTAAGAGGAAATTCAAATACTCTGATCACTATAATATATGTAGAGGCTCAAATTATTTAATATTGAATCAAATAATTTTAAAAACTATTTATTGAGAAAAATGGTTTCTATTTAATCAATGAAAAGAAATGTATTACTGTGGGACTGCATATTTGTAAATTAGAATAGGTTTTCTATTAGTTCCTTTATTGGTTAGTGTGAGATGAAGATGAAATCAAGTAGTCTACAGATTATTCACAAAGAAACCAAATGTTAGGGTGGCAATAACCAAAATAGAGAAAAAAGTAAAATACCTTGAAGAATGTGGAATTGCACTGACATTAAGTAAGCTTTACATCTAGAAATACATTGGTCCATCTGAGGCTTGATCCTCAACCCTGATCCTGTATTATATAAATAATCTTTTCATACGAAACCATGATCGTGGCTTTTAAAGATAGAATACTATCTATGCAAACAATGTTTCTGGCGTCATCTGCTTCTTCAGTCATAGAAAAGATGCATGTCATGCTTTAGAGAACATTTTCACATCATCTTCAACCATGCCAGGTTTGAGCATTCTGAGTGTACAGGGATCTCTCAGCCAAGTGCTCTCAGAGCTCTGCTCTAACACTGCCAGTGGCAGAAACCAGTCTATTTCTCTTCTTTTCTTTTTTTATTTTGCAGTTTTTGGCCAGGGCTGGGTTTGAACCCACCACCTCCTGTATATGGGGCCGGGGCCCTACTCCTTTGAGGCACAGGCACCACCTGAAACTATTCCATTTCTTTACGGCTCTGTTGAAAATCTTTCTGTACACTGAGCTAATGTCTCTGACGCAACCACTGCCACTCTCCTGTAACTCCTTCTGTATGTCCAGGATTCACAGAACAAGACTAAATCCACTGTCCCAAGACAGCTATCAGTTATGGGACGACAAACACCATACCTTCTCCCCATCAAAGGGGGCTGTCTCCAGTTCTGCTATTCACCAACCTATTCCTCTGAATAATTCATTTCTGATACTCCTAGGAAAGCTTGACACCTACAAGTACACCTCCTAGTCCAGGTGTAGTTTCTATATCCCAGAGAAGATGGTCATCTTTATTCTTCTGCTTATTTCTTTTATATTTTATATCTGCTTCTTGTTCAAAGTGTTAATGTTCACACAAAAATTTCCAGTGTACAAGTTGACATCTGTGGGAAAAGAAAAAAATAACTTAAAAGTGTTCCCGAGGTTGAGGTGGGGAGATTACTTAAGCTCAGGAGTTCAAGACCAGCCTGAGAAAGAGTAAGACACTGTCTTTACTAAAAAAAAAAAAAATTTAAAAACTGAGGCAAGATGACCACTGGAGCCCAAGAGCTTGAGGTTGCTATGAGCTATGATGCCAGGATATTCTATTCAGGGTGCCAGTGAGACTCTCTCTCAAAATCAAACAAACAAAAAAAAAAAGTGTTTCAATATTTGGCAATGAAAACTCATGAAGCAAAAGCCCTGGGCACAAGCCGCAATATCAAAGCTTACTAGCTCTGTGAATTGATGAAATCATTGCAAATGTCCAATTTTTCATCTTTAAAATAATAAATTAAACAATGCTGACCTAACCATACTGGGCTGAATATACAATTAATTATGTACCATGTGTAGCATAGAATCTGGAAAATTGTAGGTAGGTGATAAATACGAGTTTTCCCTTTTCTATATCAAATGATGTAAATTACTTTCAAGAGCCCCATCCACTTCTTATTTACTTTTGACAAATGATTTTTTTCCTAAGGTACTAATTATAAAATCGGCTAATTATGTTGTAGCCTTGGGAAGTTTTAGAGTAGGTCATTAAAGTTGTAATTGTAGTGTGAGTGTTTCTTTTCTTTTTCTTTTTTCTTTTTTCTTTTTTTTTTTTTTTAGGTACAGGTTAGTAATAAATCCCCCAGGAACCTTTAAATAATGCAGCTTTTATTTTACAATTTAAAGCTAAGACAAAAATGAGAAGAAAACTGGAGCTTTTTATCCTCAAAAGAGTTTGTGAGCTTTAAGTTATGAATAGGCACTGGTTTCCTTTGAGCACCAGACAAGGGCAAATAGCCTGTTGGCAAAGGAGGAAATGAGTGCCCAGAGGGATAAATCAGTGTCCCCAAAGTGCTGGAGTGTTTATCTCTTCATGTGCAATTAGTTGAGGGTGTTTGTGGTGGAAAGAGGTGGGTGTGGATTGGAAGGAATAGTAAAGGTCCCTAATAAAGACTGATAAAGAGCTTTGCCATTATAGTTTTGGTAAGTACATCAGGATCTCTATTATCTACAGTGATGATGGGGGAAGACTCTCAACATAAATACCCAGACATGCATGGGTGTTCATGTTGTATAGACGTAGATATACACCTTAACATGGGCTGTAAAGGATACATGATGAATCCTGCTGATCAGTTACCTGTGTGCTCTTAGACCCTTTCCCTGGCCCTTATTCTATTTCTTTTTTTTTTTTTTTTACCAACACCAAAAAGAAATATATATATATATATATATATATATATATATATATATATTTTTTTTTTTTTTTTTTACTTTATATATATATATTTTTTTTTTATTATAGATAAAAATATGCACCATAGACGTAGCCCAACCCATCACCCTCCCTCCACCCAAACCTCCCCCCTCCCTTCCCCAATTCATAATTGCTAAGTCATGGAAGACGCCCAAGTGCCCATCAACCCACGAATGGACTAGCAAATTGTGGTACATGTATACCATGGAATACTATGCAGCTTTAAAGAAAGATGGAGACTTTACCTCTTTCATGTTTACATGGATGGAGCTGGAACATATTCTCCTTAGCAAAGTATCCCAGAAATGGAAGAAAAAGTATCCAATGTACTCAGCACTACTATGAAGCTAAACTATAGCTTTCACATGAAGGCTATAACCCAACTATACCACAAGACTATGAGGAAAGGACCAAGGAAGGGGAAGGGAGGGGGGAGGTTTGGGGGGAGGGAGGGTGATGGGTTGGACCACATCTATGGTGCATATTTTTATCTATAATAAAAAAAAATAAATATTAAAACAAAAAAGAATAATAATAATGATATCTATTTTGTAAAGATCAAATTAATTTATGAAATCTTATCAGATTATGAAAATTTCTGGCCAGGTATTGACCATTTTTCATTTGTCCAAATAATAGTATACAAAATTTAGGAAAAAGGAAAAGAAAAATTAAAAAAGCAAAAGGAGAATTGAGGGCTAATAAAATGGTTCCCAAATTCTTTGCCCCTAAATTTAATGTGTATCAAAAGAAGCTGTTCATTAGAATTTTCATGTCTCTAAGACTGCTATGAATTGTTCTTTCAAATAAAAAAAAAATTGTTTTAGCTACATGGGTATGAAAAGTTAACCTGTTGGTTGGTGAGAAATACTCTTTTAGAAATGTTTGTTCACAAAACTGTGAAACTTAAAAAGGGAAAATGTTATTTGATCAAGAGAAACTCTTGCCATCACTCATTGTAAGTTCATTGTCTTGGCATTCTCTTTTTCCTTAGGGTTATCACCCACCCCCACCAGTGCCCTCATCTCCTCAGAGAGGCAGCTTATCGAACGCAGTCAATGCCCCGTTACAAGATGATACTGTCCATTGTGTTCTGTACTGGACTCTGAGCCCTTGGGGATGGCATTGGGGTGGCAACAATGTCTAATTCATCCTTCATTATCTTTTTCTCTCCTAGCACAAAGTCTCATACATAGAGCTTAGGAAATGTTCATTATTACAGTGAAATTAGAAACCTAATGTTCAGAAAAAGGCAGGTCGTGTCTCTTGCGTATGTGGTTAATAGCTAAGGTGTTAATTATCTGTGTCATGCTGAAATATGATGTCCATCGTACATGAAGACTATGCTATTATTGATAATAAAGTATGAGACATTGTTTTCTCATGTTACATTAATCATTATATCTAAAATAATATGAATATTATGATTATTTCTGTGATATTATTAATGTAATGCTATATACACTGGTTTTAATTATATAATGTTTTTCTTTTTCAAAGCATTTTTCATACTCTTCTTCTCTCTCAGGGTATGAAATAAAGACAAATTTGATGTAAAATAAACTGAAACAGGCAATAGGTAATGTGATAATTTTCAATTGACTATCGAAGTCTCTTGTCCATTTAGTTGCCTGGACTTGGCCTAAGGTTTTGCCCCTAACACCAGGCAAAGTCTAGGTACAAATGGAAATATAAATAAAGTAGGAAATGAAACCAAAACTTTAAGAAGTTATTCATTTTTGGCTTTGACACAGCTGAAATTGTTTCTCACCTTATTTTCTTGTATGAAGAGGCAAATAAACTCTGCTTACAGAGGCATCTCAGGTTCACAGGCCAAGGTTACTTTATCTGGATATTTGTGCTGTAACTTTTGAAACAAACAAAGCTTCTATGTTTAACAGGATCAAATCCTCTTAAGAAAACTTTAAGAATAAGAAAAAGTAAAAAGAAAAGAAAAAGGACTGTGTTTTTGTTAGTAGTTTGATAATTCTATTTTTCTAAGTGATTAATCCTTAATGTGAGAGAATCCTTAATGTAAGTACATAGTATGTATACATAAATGCACATATGTTCATGAATGTGTACAAAGAGCCCCAGCCAGACCTCCTACTACCAAAAAAATGTAACTGATCACTTTCTACGCATGCAAAAAGACTTAAAAAAAAAAAAAAAAAGTGAGCAGAAACTAACAAACCAAAGTATTTTCCAGGTTACCAAGGAAACTTTAAAAGAAGTGTTTTAAACTAAAAACAAATTCCCACAAAGGAAATCAACCCAAATAATCCAAATAAAGATACCTCTTGAATAGCAGGGAGAAAATGCGGCTCATTACCAAACACAAAATCGCTTGCAGAAGTAGGGTCAACCAAACAGGTAAGATTTCTGTAGAGACTCTGGAAACTTATCAAGTTTTGTTTTATAGTTCATTGGGTAAGAAAAGAGTTTCTCCAATTTCCTTTAAAAATTTGTTAGGCTATTAGATGTGATTCTCATGGTACTCATTAACTAAAGAGTAGAGGGAGAACACTAGAAT
The DNA here is from genome assembly GCA_963574355.1 of Loris lydekkerianus. Taxonomy (NCBI): domain Eukaryota; kingdom Metazoa; phylum Chordata; class Mammalia; order Primates; family Lorisidae; genus Loris; species Loris lydekkerianus. The sequence continues at coordinate 31,830 of CAUYPK010014481.1, forward strand.
TTCTTACAAGGCAATTTGGGAAACTTAAGTAACAGATGCTGAACAGCAACTTTGTCAGAGCTTAGATATGATCAAAATGAAGTTCAATAAGGTTGTTATTTGAACAGATTTATTATCCCTGTGATTTAGTTGCCAGGGTAGGTCCTGCTTACCTCTGCACCATCTGCAACAGGGGGTCCCTTTGGTGCACGCATCCTAGGTTGGCAAAGGGTCTACAATGTAACCATTTGTTGAGCTGAATCAGGTTACTAAATTCTTAACTAAATCCAGCACCTTTTAGTTTTGCTCAATACTTTGCCTCCAAGGTAGCATTGTTTTAAATGATAAACCACGCAAAAATGTAAATGTTGTATTTTTTTCATTTGAGCTCTCTGAACCACTATGTGTCTATCAATGTGAAGCAAACAACACACACTTTATGAAACACTCTGGCAAATAAAGACAAATTGATGCGTTGACAATGTGTGGCCTTTTAATTTTTCTTATTTTTGGTAGAAGAATGGAGATATTTATTCCTGTCAAAAGAATGTATTCCTTCACATTTACTGTACATTCCCACCTATAAACTTTAACTTACATTAATCTAATTGTACCCAAAGTGATAGTAAAGCTAGGCATGTAAATTTAGTTTATACAGGTATTAATCAGTTGAGACCTTTAAAATTTCTATATATTCGAACAGAACAATCTGAAAAAAATTATGTAATTTTCTTCTATAGGAGGATTCTTAAACCTACTACAATTATCTCTGGGAATAGAAGTAACATATATTAGTTGTAGTTTGAGCAGATATCCAAGAGAAAACAGTGAGAAAATTATTCCAAAGCCTAATTTTATTATTTCTAGGAAATATGATGTCCTCAGATGTCTTCATACAAGTGAGCCTTGTATAATTACATATATAATTATATATATATTAATTATATTACTTAATTATAGTGAATTAATTTATAAATACAAAATGGCTTCTGTCATTATTTTATTTATTTATTTTGGAGGCAGAGTTTTGTTCTGTCACTCCGGCTAGCATACAGTGACATCCTTATTATTCATTGCCACCTGAAGCTCCTGGGCTTAAGTGTTCCTCCTGCCTCAGCCTCCCAAGTAGTGGGGACTTCAGACGTGTTCCAATACACTCAACTCATTTTTCTATCTTTTGAAGTATGGTCTTGAACTCCTGACTTCAAGCAGTCTGCCCTCCTCAGCTTTCCAGAGTGCTAGGATTACAGGTGTGAACCACCATACCAGATCTGTCATTATTTTAAAGGGATAGTAAATATTCCTCAAAAATAAGTTTTCTTGAGTAGTTTATTGCTAAAGTAACCATATATAAGTGAGTGACTATACATTAATTTATTATGCATGTTTAAAGCAGAACATCTTAGTGTATGAGGAAAAAGTGTGAGTGAAGAACAAGACAGACATGAACTTGAATTCTGGGATATTCACTTAATAATTATATAACATTAATCAAACTTGCTTAATTGTTTTCACTCATTTTTAAGTAATATTTTAAAATAATAACTTACATTCCATAAATTTGCTATGAATAGTAATAACATGATATATGTGATATTATGCAGTTAATAGAAGGAATTCAACAAAAAATTAAATCAACATAAAAAATTAGCACATGGGTGTTAATATGTGATGGGTTTCTTCTTTAGAAATGATCTGCTCCTATATATTTTAGTGGAAAACCATTGGTTTATGAAACATTGCAAATGAGCCATTTAAAATGAGAATACTGATTTCACTCCATTGATTGCTCAGGCATCAGTCCTCGTATATCCTAACCAGTTTTCTTTCCTGGAAAGACTCTCTGTCAATTTCCATTTCCTTCTTTTCCAGCTTGTAGATTTAAGCTAGTGAAAATGGAAGCCAACCAATGCTTGTCACCTAGCCAGCCCACAAGCTCACTTGTGTAAAGACATTCGTTTTTCATCATGTTTAGATGGGTACTTCTAGACCTGATTTGGCCATGAAGTGAGGTCATCTCTCAAATATGCATTAAATAACAAAATTCTGGCTAAAATTATCTCCTGGTCATTTTCTTTCTTTTATTTTTTTTTTTTTAAATTATATGTTGCATTTCTTTTTACAGAATAAGCAGTGGTCACACAGTGGCATTTACTTAAAATCTCCTTTCCCAAAAGCAAAGGAAATGGTAGAGTTAGGTCCTTGAGAAATCCTTTGGCCACAGAGAAGCAAAATGACAACGTGGATAAATAAGGTTGTCTTCTAACACAAGTTTCAAGTGACTGTGGCCAGTCACAGCAGAAATGGTAATGAGCAGTCTGTGCAGAAGAACCACTGCATTGGTGGGAATGGAAGAAAATGATAGCGATCCCAGAGGAATGTCCTTTCTTCCAAGCTCGCACTTTGAAGCTTTGCATTCTGAACTTTTGAACCATGTTGGCTTTATATTTTTCCTTTGGACAAGGTACTCATATGCCACTTGGTACAATTATATTCTTAAAAACGAATGATAGAATGATTTTCAAAGAAAATAGATCTGCTTTAAAAAATTCTACAGCTACCAAACATACACACACATCCGCTCAGACAGCTTTTCTAGTGTGATTGGTTTTATCACAGCATAAGAAAAACACTCCTCTTTGTTATACCTCCAAAGCACCAGCAATTTATCATAAAGCTTGTAAGTCATTATCAGAGCCTGCAATGCTCTTTTTATAACTAGGAAGAAGACATAAAGGGGAAGCTGAAAGGGTTGAAATCAAGAGAGGAAACCAGCATGTGGCCAGCTGAGGATATACAATTGAGGCTGAATATATTCTTCAAAAGAATTCTTTCTAACAAATCTCTTCTCAGTTTGATATATGATTCAGCAAATGTACTGTTTCTTGGGTTTTGTGGCTCTTTGGTACATAGAGACAGAGTACATCAGATTCCCTAGAAATAATAAAATTCAGCTTTGGAACAATTTACTAGAACCTAGAGTCTCTCGTAACAAAGATCAGTCTCTCAAAGACTCTCCGTGCCTTGCAGTCCAGTTCAATTTCTGCTTTAGGATAATGAGAGAAGTCATAGTCACACAAAAGAGGCGCGGTATTCAATTAGTCATTAAATTTTAAAGCTTCATTATTTTCCATAAGGAATCCTTTAACATTTTTCTGTATTAACACATTTAATGTATTGATTCTAAAATCTGCAATAGCTAAGGTCAAATTTCCTGGCTGCTTTATTGAATTCTGTTACATTCACTTATTTTCAAAGCTCATTGAACCAGTTGATAGCTCCAACTTACAAACAGTTAAGGAAATACATTTTCGTTTCTTCAACTGTTTATTTATAAAATGCTTAAGCTTCCAAATGCTGTCCTATCAAGATACACATTACCTAGATGGAAACATAAATTAATGAAAAGGCATTCATGCTGGGAAGAATAAAACAAAGACTGATTATACAGTTAGGCAGCTGTCCTTAAATTAACTTTTAAAAAATGATTTGATGGGAAATATTAATGTTTGAAAACTGTAAACAATGGAAGCAACATCGCCAAATATAAATCCTGTTGTAAAAAAGATAACCTACATGACAACAGAGACTATCAGATATTCAACTGAAAATATCCATCAATCATTGATGAAATTATAATATTTATGATGGTTTTTCTGGGAAACAATGCAAACCTGATGAAAACATGCTCATAAAAAACTTATCATCTTCAGATTTAAAATTTAAAATATTCAAGTTTTAACCTTTGCAGGAGCTAGTAGAAGAAGAAGTGGCAAATTATAGGACACTTCTAGGAAATGTATATAAAGTTTTAAGTATTGCCTTAATCATTGACATTTAATTACAATAATCATGATTTTGAAATCAGAATTTCATTCTTATATATGTGTAGAGTTCACTAAAATATAAGAAACAGTATCTTAACTATTGACTATATGCATATCATGTTCATGTAAATTTCCTAAATGGAGCTGAGGTTCTTTGTTTAGATTGATTAGATCATTGTGAGGACTCTGCATTCCCGATTAGCTTCGTACTATTGACACATTGATTAGATCATTGTGAGAATTCTGCACTGCTGTAATATATGTTACATACATTAACAATATATGTTATCAAGATATGTTAAGGTTAAATTTGAAAGTGATGGTTTCCAGGAGAAATAGTTATCTAAAATGATGTGAGAAATTTTATATTTTAAGTGATAGCTACAAAAGACCAAACTACAAAACAATATGCATCACATGTGTATCTTCTAGAGAGATAGACCTTAATTCAAATTCCAATTGATAGGTTCTCTCTCAATTATTATTACATTTATAAATATTTTAAAATATACACATCCTGTTGAGCAAAATGATAAATTTAGATATCCGGGGTCTCTCATGCATCTTCTAATTCACTGCAAATATCAGAAAAGATATAAACAAAAACAAGCAAACAAAGGAACCAAAATGTAAGCCTTCCTCAGTGATCATTTGGAATAATTTTGACTATTTCCCTAACCTCACTAATCACGTGAGACTCTTGTGATCCATCTTCTGTGACTTAACTATTCTTGTCTAAATTGGAAAAAAGTGATTTTAACAAGAGATAAAAAAGTATTGTTTAAAATATTTATTTTAAAGTTTAACAGACTTCAAAGTATAGGTTTTGTCACTGTATTAAGTATGTATGTGATTTTAGATGTGCTTCTTTACCTTTACATCCCTCAGTATCCCCATCTGTAAAATGGAAACAATAGTATCTGCCTTACAAGTTTGCTATGAGGATTAGAGGTATTATATGCAAAGTGCTCAGTAAATTGTATGGGCTAGGACAGATGCCTAATAAGTGGAAGATTTAATATTAAATATAACATTTTTACTTCTCTGGCAATATTAAAGAATGCTGGCTGAAGATTTAGGAATCCTATACCTAAGGCAAAGCCTTATTACCAAGGTTCCTCAAGCAAAATTGTGATGTGTGCATGAAATTTTTCCATTACATCTTAAATCTCCTTCTTTTGGACCCATGATAGACATATTTTTTATAGAACTATTTGAATCATTATGGTATGCCATACATTTTACTATTTTTCAGCCTAACCAGAATCCCAAGATGGAGGTCCTCTTATTATGTCCTCATTTTACAGCTGAAGATACCAATGATTGAGGGGAGATGGATGGACTAGCTTAAGGTCACATCGTTAGCAAGTGAAAAGTTAGGATATGAACATAGTTTAACAGCAGTGATTAAGGTTTTATCATCAAACCATAATCCTTGTTATCCTTTCATTCATCAGTTAAGCATTTACTCATATTCTCACGTCTCGGTAGGATTATTAAGACTCCCCAATTAGATGCAGTGAGAGGCATAATAGTAGAAAGATTTAGAGCACGTTTGGTGTTTGGTCTCGAGTTCTGGCTTTGCCATTTACTGCTTTATGATCTTATAAACTGGGTTTGTAATAACAATTCCTACTAGATTAAAAGGTAAATCATTAAAAAACTCTTTTCAAACATCAGTAGCATAAATGGTATACTTGTTGAAGAAATTTTACTAAGACTCAATTACTTCTAATAAAAGGTGAAAAATGAAATAATATAGATACAACTTTGAGCACAGAGCCTAGAATACAATAGGGGCTCATTAAATACTATATTTATATCACTTATAGATTCATGTGAATAAACCATGGGTTTCATCTTTATGAGTCAAATAAAAGATTCATCTAGTATAAAAAATATATATATAAAAGCTTAAGCAGAGAAAATGTAGTGATATGGGTGGTCTCTCACTAGTACCCCCCAAAAGGAGTACTTATTATTATATCATAGTATAGTATTTTCCTTTTGAATAATGCCAATGTGGAAGTTTCCTTACAAACATCTCCAAGACTTATAACAATTTAGCAAAATATTATTTTTTGCCTTGTATAGACATGAAAGAGAAAAGTCAGACAAGTGAATGTACCTAACATTACAACTGCTATTATGTGTGAAAGCAAGGATTTCCATTCTCTTTTCTGCTCTAGGCTTTTTGCTGGCACACATAACTCCTCTTCAGTAGGGAATGAACTGATTCTGTCATTTAGTGAGGGGCAAGTTATGCTGTAATTAAAGAATACTTGGTGGAGCCTTGCAGAACCAACTCAAATGCCATGACAGGAAGGATCACGGATCCGAAGTTTAAGGCTAATTGAAAAGTGTGGCTTTCCATATCTGTATTCCTATTTCAATTCCAGAGGTCAGCTTGCACAAGTCATCTGCGTCCATGGCAGTAATAATCATGTTGTGACGTCGGGTTTACTTGGCCAGGAGTCTCAGGAGGACCTTCCGCTATCAGCTGGAAGAGGAGGGCCTTCAGTCTAAGAAGCAGGAGATTCTCCTTTCCATTTCTCTTCCGCCTTCTCATCTAAGGGCACTGTCAGCCTGAGCCTTTTGTTGGCATACAGATGATGTCACCTTACACTTGCTCCTACTCACGCACCCAGTACTTGAGCTGTGCATACAAGTAGGAGCTCTTTTAGAGATACCAAAAGAAAGGAGATTAAAGTCCAGGTGGGAAAACAAAGATATTTGGCTATGATGTTTTCATAATAATTAATGTCAAAATATCCCATAGAAATGGTTTCTAGTCATTAAAGTGGCAAGCTAGTAAGTAGTCAACATCTTTGGATGTTCCTCATAGACATTCGGCTCAAAAATTTAAGTGTACCAATTTCAAATTTACATATCTATTAACAATTTTTTTTTTTTTGGTAAGTTAGGCCTTTTTGATTCACATGCTTTACCTCTAGGAACTACTTTGATAAAAGAAGCAAAACAAATATAGATCAGAAGAAAGTTACTGGGGCACTTTTATTGCTGTCTATTATTATAAAATCCACTGCTTTACTGTCGGTAAAAGGTTAAGTAGTGCTAACACAGGAATAGAGATAAAAAGTGAAATGTGGGAATTTTCTAATTTTTTTAATGAAATATCTGAACAGACATATATCTAAAGAAATGTGTATTCCATAGAGCTTCACTTCTTTCCTTAGACTCACTCCATGTGATCATGGAACTTCATCAATGCTATGACCCTCTCAGAGTAGTAAGTGTGATTTTAAATTGCACAACTGAGGTTCTTAAATTTTCATTTAAAAATGTTTCTGCATTTATTTTACATAAAACACTTTTAAATGACTAGCCAAAAATGTCAAAGTGATTAAACCAGAATATGGTGATGATAAAATTAAAACAACTGATCCTGATAACCATGTTCACAGAATCACACTCTTTACATATTTTGTGATCACTTGTTGAGAACAGACATTTTTAGGCTCATTCCAAATAATCTGTACTAAAGGGGCCTGAACATTTTACTTTAACTCCAATATCCAGAGTTTTAAATAATTTTTTTTCTTCTTTTATCTCTTTCCCTTCTCTGCATCCTCCTCCTTCTTCTTCTGTATTTTTTTCTTTTGTTTTACCTTGTTCCTTTCTTTTCTTCTTTTGACAGAGCTTTATTTAAAGGTATTCTCTGTTAGGCTCTATATTGGGAACTGAGTTTATAACAATAATTCCTACTTGATTAAAATATAAGTTTCTTAAAAACTCTTTTTAAATATGTGCAGCACCTGTGGCTCAGTGGGTAGGGTGCTGGTCCCATATACTGAAGGAGGCGGGCAGGAACCCAGCCCTGCCCAGCTAAAACAGCAATGACAACTATAACAACAAAATAAAAAGCTGGGCATTGTGACATGTGTCTGTAGTCTCAGCAACTTGGGAGGCTGAGGCAAGAGAATCACTTAAGCCCAAGAGTTGTAGGTTGCTGTGAGCTGTGACGCCGCAGCACTGTACTGAGAGTGACAGTGGTATAGATGGCATATGTGCTGAGGAGTTTAAAGAATCAGGTAGAATGGTCACACTAAGCAGGAATCAGGTACAGTGGGTAGGACTATGACTAGAGAATACATTTCACTTTCTAATTTGTATTTTGTTGAGAAGAAATTGACATGTTGTCACAGCTAGAGAATTCAGACCAATGTAACATGATGTAAAGTCCACTAATGACCATACAATAATAAACGATCTCCAGGTTGCACAAGATTAATTATCTATTTACTGATGGGCTGGTAAGGGCTGGGGAAACTTGAGTTGTGCACATTTTACACCTACCAGGAGGGAATCATTTTCTATTTTTCACATGGTGAACTGGATGCTCTGAATGCCTAATTGCCAAGCCACATAGTTGTAATAGAAAGTGGCAAAGCTTGGTTCAAACTCAGGTCTCTGAGATCAATAGCTCGTGTTCTTTCCACTATGTGTTAACCTCCAATTAACAACTCTGAAATGAACTAGGAACAATTATCATATTGACTTTCCAGATTCATGTGAGGGGAAACATATGAATGTTCTATTAATTTGTAAGTTGATGGTTGACAGGCTTGTGATTCTCAACCTTCCTAATGCCGCGACCCTTTAATACAGTTCCTAATATTATGGTGACTCCCAACCATAAAATTATTTTTGTTGCTACTTCATAACTGTAATTTTGCTGTTGTTATGAATCGCAATGTAGATATCTGATATGCAGGATGTATTTAGGTGACCCCTGTGAAAGGGTCATTGGACCCCCAAGTTGAGAACCACTGTCTTAGATCCATACAAGGCAGTAAGTGTATCAAAAAAAATTTCTCTGAAGCCTACCTGAAAAAAAAAAAAAGAAAAGAAAACTTATGATATATATAACTTTTTAGCTAACATATGTAGGATTTATCTAACCGTTTCCTTTGAGGTATAAGAAAACCTCAAGCTAGTGGTTTTCCTCCGTGGCACATTAGCCTATGAAATATGTATAAATGTTTAGAATTATCCATGAAAATTCCAATTCAGTAGGATCTGTGTCTTTCAAACAACCTCAGAACAGATGGTGATCATTTGCCAAGGAAAGAACACTACAGCCCTCAAAAAATTATCAGACTAAAAATGGGCCTCAACTTTTGCACAAGTAAAATTTTACCGAATCTTCCCAGATTTGTTCATTGTGTTCACTGCCAATGACAAAAAATAATTAATATGCAAAATGCCATTGGGCGCTCCAATTTTTATCTTGGAGAAACCACTGTTTGTCTGATGGGTGTTTAACCTGCTAGCATGTAGGAGGAGTTTTAATGTCAATAATACAAAAGTCTGAACAAGTCTGCAATACTTAGTTTTGTATTCTCAGTTACTTTCCCTTGCTCTCAAAATAATTCTGTATTTATAATACAATTAAATAGTGGTATAGTGTATTTTTTTAGGCATCAGATTAATTATGATGAAAGTACTTTAACTGAATTTTTTATATTTTGGAATTCTGTGACAATGTATAAACCAAAAGAGCTTGCATCACATTTACACCTTAGAGAGCTGTTCGCGCCTTCTTAATTCACAGGAACGCTATATAAAGTTGACTTCAGCTGGGTGTGAGGTCTCACCTCTGAGTATAAATTTAAATGTCTTTTTTTTTTTTTTCTTTTTCTCACTTTAAATAATCTTACCTTTCAGAACTAGAGATTTTAAAAGTAATATATAATGTGGGCATTTTAAATACATTTTTAATTAAAGCAAATATTAAAGGTCATATTTTAAATTTACATGTTACGTATGCAAATATACACACATTTATAAGGGCTTGAGAGAAGAAAAAGTCAGTGTACTATTGAAAGTCAAAGTCATTAGAAAATTACTAAAAATCCACAGCAACAACAAAAGTAAAAATAATTTCTATTATGGGTCATTTAATTTTCTTTTGAATATTAAACCACGGCCAATCCGTGGTTGCCAATTCTTGTTTTGCCTATGCAGAATGTATTTTTAAAAATAATTATATTGTCTAGGCACAGTGGCTCACACTTGTAATCCTAGCACTTGGGAGGCCAAGGCAGATGGATTGCCTGAGTTCATGGATTCGAGACTAGCCTGAGCCAGAGCAAGACCTCGTCTCAAAAAAATAGCTGGGCATTGTGACCGGTGCATGTAGTCCCAGCTACATGGGAGGCTGAGGCAAGAGAATCACTTTAGCTGAAGAGTTTGAGGTTGCTGTGAGCTATGACACCACAGCACTCTACAGAGGGTGACAAAGTGAGACTATATCTCAAATAAATAAATAAATATAATTATAGCTAAAAATATATGAATCTTATTTGGGGTTTTGTGTAAAGATTTTTCCATCTTAACCTCTAAGATTTTCTCATCAGGAATCCCAAACTGACAAAACTCAAGAATAATTTTTGATTAATTTTTATATATAAATGCATATGTGCATATTCTACATAATATATTTTATATACACATATATGGTTCTATAATTCATAATTTTGTTTCTATGAAATACTGAGAAAATATGTCAAAACTCAGTTATGTCTAAGATTTACTAAAACAAAGTTGATAAAACAAACCATTAAGAAATTATTTTTAAAAGAAATATATAAAAGTGAAACAAAAAGATGCATAAATTATGATTTTATGTGAAGAAGAATTTAGGCACTGAAGTATTTTAACTCATAACTTTTGATTGATATATCCTAGTATTTTCCTTCATATGGTTATGAGCAAAGGGTCACTTTATACTTGTAAAGTAACAACTTTCTTTAGTCACCTTCAAATAAATTCAAATAAAAATTAAGTTTCAAGAAACAGAGGAAAATATTTTCCTTAGGGATTTTTAAAAATAATTTACAACCACTACTTACTTAAATTCAGGCTATGAATAACAAATGTACTCACAAAAAGCATGAGTTCATGTGACTGGCTGGGCAGGGTTTGTGTAATTAACCTTTGATAAGAGAAACTAAGTACACATATCCTTGAATGCTTATATTTGTCAATTTTCCACAACAGAAAACCAGCTTTGAGTATTGTCTTTGAACACTATATTTGCTCTGAAGCCTCTGCTACCCACACAAACAGCATCACTTCAGTACTCAATGAACCAGCCACTAAATTGGTCCTCTGTAATGGGTCTGAGATCAATAACTAATTTTGAAAACTGATTAGTTTGCACCAGAGTAGTAGACAGTTCCGAATTTTGCCAGAGGACATATCAGCCAGTAAATAGAGGTATTAGTGCACTAGTAATAGGTTAGTAATATGGCCCAAATCTCCCATAAGCTCATTTCCACAAAGGGCAATTTGAGCCTTTATAAGCAACTTCACTTGTAAATTAAACTTCTTATTTTTTGATGTTGAAATAAAGCTTGGTTTTATCATGCTACATAGCTGGTTAATAAGAATTGTTTGTAAATGAATTCTAATAAAGGAAGCAAGCTCAGCCTAGGGTGACTATTAAAGAGCCACAGACATTTTTATACATCTTGGCTGGCTGTGAATTCCAGATGTTTCCAACATGAAAAATGTTATAACAGTTAATGTTGTATTGCTAGCCATTCAGAAGATGTATCTTCCTATTAGATGTGAATGTGGCTAGGGAGCTAACAGTAAAATCTGATAGAGTAGAAAAGGTGAGGAGAGAATTCTATTACAGGAAGTGAGGATATCAATTACCCCAATAATTGAAAAGGTAGCAAAAAGGTAAACATTTTATATACAGCTACTTAGGGTCAACAAAATACATGTATATATATTATGCACAAAAAGGGTATTGCTTTTGTATCTTGCATTGGCTTTCTATTTCAACTTCATCAAGTGACCACATGAATAAAACCTGACCCCTGTATTATAAGGGTAACTACTGCTCAATGGAACACACAGCTTTAAAAATTGTTCCAAGTGCATCAGCTACACTTTGGCAATTATCTCATGTCAGGGTTGTGATAAAATGCAACTTTAGAAAGTCATATTGAAATACGCCCAATGTATCCTTCTTAAATCTTTGGGACAGTTCCAGTGCCACGTCCCACTATAGCCATGCGAAGCTTCCACTTTCTCTGCGTGCCCCTCTGAAGTATGAGCGGCTTCTACTGTGGCTGTGCAAGCTCAGGGAGCTGGGCTGTGTTCTAGGGCTCTGCCTGCCAGCCCGAGTCCCTCAGGGCATCTGCAGAGCTTACGTTTTCCACATCCAATTTCAACAGCCACCAGGTCTGTCAGAGCACAGCAGTGAGGATATCACAAGAGAAAAAAGAAGGTAGGAAGAAACGGCTAAGCAGACGTCAAAACAGTGCACTTGGCGGATTAAGAGGCTGGGAGTGTCTGCCCATCGCTTAGAGTGCTGTTCCTTGGAAGAGGAGAAATAAGATTGAGAGTAACAATACTGGCCAAGACCTCAATAAGAGCTCTGCCCACTGGGCCTCCTCATGCCCTGACCAGGAACTGCGGGAGCCGTTCAACAACTTGTTCGCCCTCCTGTACCCTGCCGGCCTCCACACTGGCCTGCTCATCTGGCCAGGGACTCTGGTAGCTGCGTGCCCTCTGGAGCCCTCCCTGCCTCTGTGCAGAGCCCTTCTCTTGGCCAGAGACTGCTGGAGACTTGGACTCTCTGTGCCAAAGTCAATGGGCACCAGGCATTCCCAAAACCGTGTGCACCACCTCTTGCCCTGTTGCTGGATCCAGGTGTGACACACTCCAGAGCTGCTTCCACAACCAAAACTCCCTGGCTGGGGTAGCCCTAGAGAAACTGCACAGGGTAACTCCCTACAAAGATCTGGCAACAAAAGAGTGATCCTGCTGGGATCTAATCTTGGAGAGACACCTCCCCAACTCTGAGGATGGCCAGAGGCAATGGTGAAAAACAAGCATGAGGCAAAATCAACAGAAAAACTCTGGCAATATGAATAACCAGAGTAGGTCAACTGCCCTAAGGATCAATGGACAGACATAGCACAAGATCCCTTGCACAAAAAATAGCTGACATGTCAGAAATTGAATTCAGAATCTGGACAGCAAATAAGATCGAATTAGAATTCCAAGCAGTAACCCAAAAGATATCGCAAGAATTCAATGAATTCAAAGACCAAATGACCAAAGATTTTGACACATTAAGATAAGAAGTTGCAGCCCTCAAAGATCTGAGAAACACAGTAGAATCCCTCAGTAACAGAATGGAGCAATCAGAAGAAAGGATTTCTGACACTGAAGACAAAGCTTTTGAACGCTCCAAAAGAGGAAGAGAAATGGAGGGAAAAAACAAATCACTCTTTTCAGAGAGCTCTGGGATAATTCAAAGAAAACCAATATTTATCTTATAGCGATCCCCAAAAGTGACGAAGTGGCTTCACAAGGCACAGAGTTTCTTCTCCATGAGATTTTGAAGGACAACTTTCCAGACATGACAAGAGATTCTGAAATTCAGATAGCAGACAGTTTCAGAACTCCAGCATGACTCAACCCAAAAGAGACATCCCCCAGATATATCATAATCAATTTCACTAAAATTAATATGAAGGAGAAAATTCTGAATGCAGCCAGATGAAAGAAAACCATCACCTACAAGGGGAAGAATATTAGAATAACTGTAGATCTCTCTGCTGAAACCTTTAAAGCTAAAAGAGGATGGTCATTGACCTTTAATCTTTTAAAACAAAGTAACTTTCAACCCAGGATCCTGTACCCAGCTAAACTGAGTTTCATTTATGACGGAGAAATTAAATATTTTAACGACATTCACATGTTGAAGAAATTTGCCATAACTAAACCAGCTCTCCAGGATATTCTCAGACCTATCCTCCATAAAGACCAGTGTAATCCTTCACCACAAAAGTGAACCAACCCAGAAAATTTTGATCAAATTACAACTTATACAGTCACAAAAGGATTAAAAATGTCCACTGGACTCTTGAAAGGCTTATCAATATTCTCAATTAATGTGAATGGTTTAAATTGTCCTCTAAAGAGGCACAGGATGGATGACTGGATACAAAAACTCAAGCCAGATATCTGCTGCATACAAGAATCTCATCTTACATTAAAAGACAAATATTGACTCAAGGTGAAGGGATGGTCATCTATACTCCAGGAAAATGGAAAGCAGAAAAAAACAGGCATTGCAATCCTATTTGCAGACGCAATAGGCTTTAATCCAACTGAAATAAGGAAGGCTAAGGATGGACACTTCATATTTGTTACAAAAACACTGAATATTATGAGATTTAAATTATTAATATTTATGCACCCAACCAGAATGCACCTCAGTTTATAGGAGAAACTAACAAACATGAGCAACTTGATTTCCTCCAGTTCCATAGTAGTTCGAGATTTTACCACCCGTTTAGCCATGCTGGATAGATTCTCCAAAAAGAAGCTAAGCAAAGACATTTTAGATTTAAACTTAAGCATTCAACATCTGGACTTAACAGACATTTACAGAACATTTCATCCCAACAAAACTGAATACATTTTCTTCTCATCAGACCACAGAACATACTCCAAAATTGACCACATCCTAGGCCACAAATCTAACCTCAGCAAATTAAAAAAAAATAGAAATTATTCCTTGCATCTTTTTAGACTATCATGGAATAAAAGTTGAACTTAATAACAACAGGAATGTACATACCCATACAAAAACAAGGAAGCTAAACAACCTTATGCAGATGGATAGATGAGTTATAGACAAGATTAAGAAGGAAATCACCAAATTTTTGGAACAAAAAAACAATGAAGACACATATTATCTGAACCTCTGGGATACTGCAAAGGCAGTCCTAAGAGGGAAATTTCTGATACTGGAAGCCTTCCTCAAGAGAACGGAAAAAGAGGAAGTTAATAACTTACTGGGACATCTCAAGCAATTGTAGAAGGAAGAACCTTCCAACCCCAAACCCAGTAGAAGTAAACAAATAACCAAAATCAGAGCAGAATTAACTGAAATTGAAAATAAAAAAATTATACAACAGATCAATAAATCCAAAAGTTGGGTTTTTTTTAAAAGATCAATAAAATAGATAAACCTTTGGCCAACCAAACCAGGAAAAAAAGAGTCAAATCTCTAATTTCATCAATCAGAAATGGTAACGATGAAATAACAACAGACCCCTCAGAAATTCAAAAAATCCTTAACAAATACTACAAGAAACTCGACTCTCAGAAATATGAAAATCTGAAAGAAATTGACCAATACCTGGGAGTACACCACCTACCAAGACTTAGCCAGAACGAACATGTTGAAAAGGGCTATATCAAGTTCTGTGATAACATCAACTATACAAAATCTCCCTAAAAAGAAAAGCCCCGGACCAGATGGCTTTTCATCAGAATTCTACCAAATCTTTAAAGAAGAACTAGTACCTATATTACTCAACCTGTTCCAAAATATAGAAAAAGAAGAAATACTACCCAACCCATTCTATGAAGCAAACATTACCTTGATCCCCAAAACAGGGAAAGACCCAACAAAAAAGAAAATTATAGACCAATATCACTAATGAATATTGATGCAAAAATACTCAATAAGATCCTAACAAACAGAATCCAACAACGCATCAAAAAAATTATACACCATGACCAAGTGTGATTTATCACAGGTTCTCAAGACTAGTTCAATATACTTAAATCTATAAATATAATTCAGCACATAAACAAACTGAAAAATAAAGACCATATGTTTCTCTCAATTGATGCAGAAAAAGCTTTTGATAATATCCATCATCCCTTCATGATCAGAACACTGAAGAAAATTGGTATAGAAGAAACATTTTTTAAACTAAGAGAGGCCATCTACAGCAAACCCACAGCCAATATCGTATTGAATGGAGATAAATTGAAATCATATTCATTTAGATCAGGAACCAGGCAAGGTTGCCCATTGTCTCCATTGCTCTTTAACATTGTAATGAAAGTTTTAGACATTGCAATTAGGGAAGAAAGGCGATCAAGGGTATCCACATAGGGTCAGAAGAGATAAAACACTCTTTGCAGATGATATGCTTGTATATCTGGAAAACACTAGAGATTCTACTACAAAACTTTTAGAAGTGATCAAGGAATACAGCAATGTCTCAGGCTACAAAATCAACACCCATAAATCTGTAGCCTTTATATATACCAACAATAACTAAGCCGAAAAAAGTCAAGGACTCTATTCCTTTCACAGTCATGCCAAAGAAGATGAAATATTTGGGAGTATACCTAACAAAGGACATGAAAGATCTCTACAAAGAGAACTATGAAACTTTAAGAAAAGACATAGCTGAAGATGTTAACAAATGGAAAAACATACCATGCTCATGGCTGGGAAAATCAACATTGTTAAAATGTCTATACTACCCAAAGTAATATGTCATTTTAATGGAATTTCTATTAAAGCTCCATTGTCATATTTTAAAGATCTTGAAAAAATAATACTTCATTTTATATGGAATCAGGAAAACACCTTGAATAGCCATGAAATTACTCAGCATGAGTCATTACTCAGCAATAAAAATAAAGCAGGATGTTCACACTACCAGAACTGAGACTGTCCTATAAATCAACAGTGATCAAAACAGCATGGTACTGGCACAAAAACAGAGAAGTAGATGTCTGGAACAGAATAGAGAACCAAGAGATGAATCTAGCTACTTACTGTTAATTGATCTTTGATAAGCCAATTAAAAACATTCAGTGGGGAAAAGATTCCCTATTTAACAAATGGTGCTGTGTGAACTGGCTGGCAACCTGTAGAAGACTGAAACTGGACCCACACCTTTCACCATTAACTAAGATAGACTCTCACTGGATAAAAGATTTAAACTTAAGACATGAAACTATAAAAATACTTGAAGAAAGTGCAAGGAACACTCTTGAAGGAATCCACCTGGGTGAATATTTTATGAGGAGGACTCCCCAGGGAATTAAAGCAGTATCAAAAATACATTATTGGGACCTAATCAAACTAAAAACCTTCTGCACAGCCAAGAACATAGTAAGCAAAGCAAGCAGAAAGCCCTCAGAATGAGAGAACATATTTTCAGGTTATACCTCCGATAAATGTTTAATAACCAGAATCCACAGATAACTCAAATGTATTAGCAAGAAAAGAACAAGTGATCCTATCTCAGGGTGGGTAAGGGACTTGAAGAGAAACTTCTCTAAAGAAGACAGATGCACGATCTACAAACATGAAAAAAAGCTCATCATCCTTAATCATCAGAGAAATGCAAATCACAACTACTTTGAGATATCATCTAACCCCAGTAAGAGTAGCCTACATAACAAAATCCCCAAACCAGAGATGTTGGCGTGGATGTGGAGGAAAGGGCACACTTCTACACTGCTGGTGGGAATGCACACTAATACGTTCATTTTGGAAGGATGTTTGGAGACCTAAAAATAGACCTGCCATTTGCTCCTATAATTCCTTTACTAGGTATATACCCAGAAGACCAAAAATCACAATATAAGAAAGACATCTGTACCAGAATGTTTATTGCAGCCCAATTCATAATTGCTAAGTCATGGAAGAAGCCCAAGTGCCCATCAACCCACGAATGGACTAGCAAATTGTGGTGCATGTATACCATGGAATATTATGCAGCCTCAAAGAAAGATGGAGACTTTACCTCTTTCATGTTTACATGGATGGAGCTGGAACATATTCTTCTTAGCAAAGTATCTCAGGAATGGAAGAAAAAGTATCCAATGTACTTAGCCCTACTATGAAGCTAAATTATAGCTTCCACATGAAGGCTATAACCCAACTATAGCACAAGACTATGGGGAAAGGACCAAGGAAGGGGAAGGGAGGGGGGAGGTTTTGGTGGAGGGAGGGTAATGGGTTGGGCCACAACTATGGTGCATTAGAATGGGAACAGGCGAAACCTACTAAATGCAGAATACAAATGTCTCCATACAGTAACTAAGAAAATGACAGGAAGGCTATGTTGAAAAGTTTGATGAGAATATTTCAGATTGTATATGAAACCAGCACATTGTACCCCTTGATTGCACTAATGTACATAGCTATGATTTAACAATAAAAAACAATACAAAAATAAATAAATAAAAAATAAATCTTTGGGACTGTTTGGATTTCACAAACAATGTGAGTTGACAAGCTAGGCATACAAAGCTAGTGCTACAGCACTCCAGATTGAATGACTACAGAAAAGTCACATAGAATCGGGACTATACTCTGAAATTTGATGCTGAAGCTTGAGCTGAGATAGGCAGAGGTTTGTAATAAAAATTGCAAACTATATTCTCAGCAGAGACTATTTTGTGTGTCTTGCTTTTCTTTCCTCTCTTGAAATCTGAATGTGTTTAAATGGAAGGGGGAGGAAAAAGAGGAAAAAGGTTGAAAACATACTATAATTTAGAACCCCAGGGTGCCTCCATTCATTTATTTAACAGATAAGAAGATTGAGAAGGAAAGTAGGTGAGGTGACTCTCTCAAGACCTTCGCATGCAATGCTGGCAGTGCTGAGACAAGGCAGCTCTTATTCTGGAATATTTACTGTAATGTAGAAATGTGGGAAGACATATTTATTCTTTCATTTTTTCATATTCTAAACAACCATATTCCATCCACATTTGAAGAATCACTCAAAGGCAGTAGATACCTGTATACACTAGCTACTATTAGTTTTCTGCAAATTATTTGGAAAAACTTACATGTAGTGTTATCTAAATATTATAGAAATATTCTTTATACTAGAAAAGTGCCTAATATGGCTCAGCACCCATAAGTCAGTGGTTAGGTTGCTGGCCACATACACTGGGGCTGGTGGGTTTGAACTTGGCCCAGGCCTGTTAAAAAACAATGACAACTACAACAAAAAAATAGCTGAGTGTTGTGGCGGGCGCCTGTAGTCTCAGCTACTTGGGAGGCTGAGACAAGAGAATGTCTTAAGGCCAATAGCTTGAGGTTGATGTGAACTGTGACACCATGGCACTCTACTGAATGTGACAAAGTGAGACTCTGTCTCAAAAAAAGAAAAAATAAATAAAAAAGAAAGAAAAATACCTAATAGGTATTCTGATGTTTAATTACCTTCAATATTGGAAATATCATGTTGATAAACTGTAATAAAACAGAACATGAGCATTATAGGGAAATAATATGTAACAGAATTAAATCAACTTTTTTTTTAAACATGAGAATATTGGAAGCAAAATGGATATAATAAATAAAAACTACACTATTGATAAACTATTCATCCATCTATCCAATATAAATAAATGTTTATTTTAGGTACCAAAAACAAAAACACCCCACAATTACAGACAAACTTCTTCAGAAAAATATGAACATTTTACAAGGAAATTTTGCATTTAAGAGTATCATGCTCTACTGCCTGAGCTAGCCTGGCCTTTCCGTAATGTTGCTTTTAGACTCATATATTAAATATTGATGTGCCTAAATTATATTTAATACAGAGGTTGAGAGACTGTTTTCAGGACCCAAAAGTTAATCTTTTAGAGTTTTGGTTTTTAAATTTGTGCCATGGCAATTATATAAACATTAGTTATTCAATGGATTGAGAGAAAAATACCTCACAACCTTTCTTTGTTTTCCACTCTAATCATAAGAATCTTCTGCTGTTCTGGCAAAAAATGCAAACTTTTGGTGGTCCCTCTGGAGGTTTTCATTCAATGGTTTTGGGATAGGACCCTGGAATCTGTATTTTTTTTTTTTTATTTGAGACAAAGCCTCAAGCTGTCGCCCTGGGTAGAGTGCTGTACCCATCATAGCTCACAGTAACCTCCAACTCCTGGGCTCAAATGATTCTCCTACCTCCACCTCAAGTAGCTGGGACTATAGGCACCCACCACAATGCCCAGCTATTTTTTGGTTGCAGCCGTCATTGTTGTTTGTCAGGCCCTGGTTGGATTCGAACTCACCAGCTCAGGTGTATGTAGCTGGTGCCTTAGGTGCTTGAGCCACAGGCACCGAGCAGGGATCTTTATTTTTAACAAGTGTTCCATGTGATATTTGGGAGGCAAATCTGGGAAACAATGACATAGAGGATTACAGGGGCTAACATCTCTCTTTCTCTCTCTCTGCCATCTCTTTTCTTCCAAACATAATCGTATGGATTTGTATAATTTCTCATTCAAAATTCCAATATTTGTGGAACATTGATACAACAGACTGATTAACTTACTAACACTTTAATGTAAAGGCAATTGAAATTTTAGTATTAAAATAATATTAAATGCATATTTAATCTCTCTTCTATTGTATATAAATATTAATAGCTGCAGAGAATTAGTATTTCACGAATAAATTCCTTTGATTTTCATGATTATTACTGTTGTTGGTATGTTAGTCTGAAGGACATAAATTAAAGAAAAGTGTTGGGAAAAGACGTTCCTTTTTGTTTACATATGCACCTAAAATTCTTTACTGAAGCATATTTTATTTTCTTGGTTTAACACTATGTTCCATTCAGTGAAAAACACTTTAAAAATGCATATTCAAAATGAAGTTAATATATTTTCTAAACTTTTATTTGAATTCTAATATTGCTGGCTTACATAAACATTGTTACTCCAGTCACCTCAGCACCTAGAGCATAGTGGTTACGGCACCAGCCACATACACTAAGGTTGGAGGTTCACTGGCAGGTTTGAACTCAGCCTGGGCTAGCTGAACAACAATGACAACTGCAACAACAACAACAAAAATACCCCGGAGGTGTGGCGTGTGCCTGTAGTCCCAACTACTTGGGAGGCTGAGGCAAGAGAATTGCTTAAGCCCAGGATTTTGAGGTTGCTTTGAACTAGAACACCATGGCACTCTACCAAGGGTGACATAGCGAGCCTATGTCTCAAAAAAAAAAAAAAAAAAAAAAAAAAAAAAAAAAATTGTTACTTCAGTTAAATAAGGGCATCAATGTACAACTGTCATGTTTTGATTCATTCTATGTTCTTGAAAGTTGGCCAATAAGAACATGAAAAGAAGCTCAGAATTATTAGTGATTCAGGAAAGGCAAATCAAAACCACAATGAGCATCACTTCACACCTATTAGGATGGCTGTAGTAAAGAACACAGAAAAACACAAGATTCGGCAAAGATGTGGAGCAATTGGAACCTCTGTGGGAATGTAAATGGAGCAGCCACTGAGGAAAGCAATTTAGTGTTCCTCTCCCACAATAAATAAAAATTTAAAAAAAAGTTCTAAAGGCTCTCTATAGAATTATTGTATGAGCCAGTATTTCCATTCCTAGGCATATATCAAAAAGAATTAAAGAAAACGACTGAAGCCAGTATTTGTACACCCATGTTTATTTCAGGGATATCCAGGATAGCCAAAATGCTAAGACAATCCAAGTGATGAATAGATTAAAAAACATGTAGTGTGAATATACTATATATACATACATATGCACACACACGATCATCCATTATGCTGCCAAATAAAGACATGGAGTTCTAATAGGTGCTCCAATACAGAGGAACCTTGAAAATATTATTCTAAGTGAAACAATCCAGAAACAAAATGACATATACCATATGGTTCTATTTGTATAAAATATCTAGAAGAGGCAAATTCACAAACATCAACAAGTACATGAGAGGTCACCTGTGGCTTGAGGTAGTGAAGGACTGGGTATTACTGCTCAGTGGTATAGAGTTTCTACACAGGGTGAAGAAAATACGTAGTGCTGATATTTGGACAGCTATGTGCATACAATGAGTGTCACTGAATTGTAAATTTAGAAATAATTAAAATGGCAACTTTCATGTTTTTTTGCATATATATATTTTTAATGTGTCCGTGAACATTAGGATGTGTACTTTCTGACTTAGAGGCAAAGACTAAACTTGGAATTATTTTATCCTTCATGACAATGTAGTATTTTTTTGTTTGTTTTTGTTAAATCACAACTATGTATGTTAAAGCATTTACGGGGTACAATGTGCTGATTTTATATACAATTTGGAGCACTTACATCGAGCTGGTTAACATAGCCTTCACCTCACTTAACTGTTGTGTTAAGACATTTATACTCTACTCTTACTAGATCTGACATGTACCTTTGCAATATTCACCATAGGTGAAGTCCCACCGATTACCCTTCCACCACCCAGCCTCCCCTGCCCCCTCCCTTTACCCCCTTCTTCCCTCCTTCATTCTGGGCTATAGTTGTATTTTGGAAGAAAACGTATTCAATGTACTCAGTACTATTATGAAACCAATATATAATCACCCACACCTTTATATGAATGATAAAACAATGTAGTATTCTTACCTCCTGAGATTTTAAGTCATTTGAACAATTTTGTATCTTCTCCCACAACATTAAAATCACTCTGAAAACCCCTGGAAACTTTATTTTGTGTGCAGTATTCTTTAGTTAGCTTATGCATACAATGTTTTCTAATCTGGCACCATAGCCTTTATTTGCATCAGGCATTGGTATTGAGGCACTGTTTTAAAGGTGTCTTCAGGTGGTGGTCACATAATTTTGAGGCTAGTCTGTTTCTGTGTGTAGCTGCAGACATAGCGTTACAAGTGATGAGAGAAATATACACCATTCAGGTGAGGCAACTAGAAACTTGGACTAAAACAGAGGGAGAAAAACTACATTCAGAGGTCTGCTGGCATTGTAAGATCATAAAAAATGATTTAAAAAGTACAGTTTCCCGTAAATTATGCTTTATTAGGTGTTACTGCAATAGCACTGTCCTAAAATATTGGCAGAAGTTTTCCAAACAAACTAGTGACTGAAGAAACCTATTGGGACATTTAAATGTGCCCTTCTCTGTAGGGCACCTTGGTAGGTAAATTTCCCTATGCCTAGGCCTTTGGGTTTATTGTTTTATATATTGAAAGAAAGGTGGTTTCAAACGTGATAAACATTTTCCAATTTAATTCTGCTGCCTAAATATTTACTCTGTTGAATAAATAAACGAATCAGCTGGGACCTGTAAATGTCAAGTCACTGAATTTTTTCACACTTCGTTTTAAGTCACTCAACACATGCAACTGAATAGATATTTGAAAATGAAAGACAGTCAAGGTTAAGGCTACAACTATACGGCATAAAAAAATTCCCTCCAGCAAAAGAACACTTGAGTACAGACTTACTCTTGCGGAACAGAAGCCCCATCCTTTAAATATAACACGGTAACACTTGCACATGTGCACACACGCACACACAGAAATTTAAAAATGAAGCATATGGGCTTTTCCACTGACCTATTCACAGTAAGGTGTGAGGGAGGAGTGTGTGTGGAGGGGAGTGCTTTTTAAAGAACTGTCTCGCCTCCCAGCTAACTGTGTTCCCTACCAGACATAATACACAATGGTGCTTGGTGTATCTTATACTTGTTCAACCAGAAATATCAGCCAGAAGGATCATCTGCCTGTAAAAGTTTGCCTCTGCAGTGAAATTCAACACTCTCAGGGGAGAATGCTGCTTGAATTGGAAGTATATTGAATTCCATGAGAACCAGCAAGATGTTGGGGTCCTCGAGTACATAGAATAGATTTCCAACTTTTTCAATCTGATTTTTGTCATTCAGGTTAAAACTAAGTTTGCGTTAGATGTTCTCAATCCTTCCCTGTGTAAAGCTTCCTAGGTACCCTTAAATAATATTGGCGTATTTTGCCCTTTTCTTGTTATCATTAACCAGAATGGTTTTTTTCACTAAACTCTTTACAGGTACTATGTGTGGCTTAATGCAATCAGATTATATCAAGCTTTCTTGAAAGAGGGCATCATATCTTTTGTTTCAAGCTAAAATTCTCACTTACTCAAAAATTTTTGTGACCTTCAAGTTGGGTAACATTTACAAGCAGCTGTCAGCTGAAGTTAGCAAGGTCAATCTTCACAAACTTGTGCAGCATAGTAAGGTGAATGCTTTCAAAGATCAAGAGATTTTAATTCAGAATCGGCTTTCAATAGGTTGGATAATGTTTGTATTTGATTTTCTATCTAGAAATTTAAAAAAATTTCAGCATTAGTACATTGACCTGATCTTTATCAGAATGGTTCCTGATGGCAAATTTTTTACATATTTTGTGATGAATATCGTCAGAAGTCTCTGGTGTTTGATTGCATTAAAATGCCAGAATTGCTAACTATCATCTGGCAGAGGTTTATGTAATGTGTGTAAATTTTAGTCATTAAATTAAAACAATAAAATTTGGACAATTGAAATAGAATCTGAAAATTCAATTTAATTAGAATTCTCTCTGCTAAACATCTGGGAGAAAAAAATAAAATATAGTGTGTAGATTATATCTTTATTTATTAGTAAAAATACAATTACTGAAGATTTTATACATAAATATACACATAAACATGCACATACACCAAATGTACAGATGAGAAAAATTATACTATGGGTTATAATTACATGATAGCATTAAAGTTTATTTCACAGGATAAATATAAAAGTAGCCTAAAATAGGAGAGTTGCTTTGTCATGCACTCATGCAGAAAAGTTATGTCTTTGATTACCACCTATTGTATTAGCCAATTTAAAAAGTATTAGTAGACATAGTCAATCAGAATACAAGCTGGTTTTCAGATAATACATATCTTATGAGGCTTGCTGAAAGTTATCAATCTACCATAAATGTGAGTTGAAATGATTCAGAGGAATATATTACTTGGCCAAATAAATTAGAGGATATAATTTACCAAAGATACGTAGTCAGACAAGGCTTAAGAAAAATTGCCACTGAAATCCTAATGAGACAATTGGAGACTTAAGAGTTTCAGGATATCAATTGGCTATGTATGTACCAGTAGGCCTATGGAAACAAGAAAAAAATATCAGAAGTTATAGCAGTTGGCTATGTGAATGGTAAGAATGGAGATGATTTCTAAAGAATGGTTATATTAGTCTAGGAGGGGCTCACATCTCATAAAAAGGAAGAAGAACATGTATTTTAAGAGGCTACCACTCTTTATCAAGAACAATTTTAATTAACTGAAGAAATACAAAGAAAACACACTTAAATGGTACATGCTTGCGTTTTATGGGGTACAGTGACTCTGATGATATAAAAATTAAAAAAATATGGCTCACTCTGAGTAGTCAAGAAGAAAACTGAAAATATTTTGCCTCTTTCTTTTTCTCTCATCTTTATATATTTTCATTCATAAATACATATACACACCATAAATTCAAATTCCCTTTTCTTATATTGACCTTTACTATAGGATGACATATAAAATGTGGGAAAATAAATATAATTTCCAATATATCATTGCCATAGTATTGAACAAACCTTTGAATTAAAATGTGATGATTGAAATTGCACAACTTTAAAAGAAATAAAGAATTCTTAGGGTGAAAGATAATATAACCTGATTGTTAGTTCACAAAAATGAGAGTGGAAATGCTTGGAAAGTTGTAGCAGTAAACTTTAGTTCTTAAAATGATGAAAGACATGGGTTATACAGATCTCAGTAGAGAACTGTAGTCAAGCCTAGTGTTTGTGGGTGGCTTCAATCTTATAAACACCTATAAAAGCTGGTAAGTCACAGACTGTCATTAACTTGATAATAATTATTTTGTGAAAGAGGTGACTTAATGAATTTGTGTTCAAAGTAAAGTTATAGTCTTAAATAGTGGCAATGAAAAGAAATAGAACATACTGTAGGGTTTGTCACAATCAGAGAGAAAATAGTTGGGCATGTTCAGACGGATAGATTGTTGCTACTCAAAATGTGCTCCATAAACCACTGCCATAATGAGGTAAGTACAGAAATTGAGAGTGTTTAGGAACCTTCATGGTAATTAAAATGACTGTGATTTCTTAAATCATTTTCTAATGATTCACTTTTACTATATTGTATAAAATCCATGATAGATTCAAAATAAATAAATAATAATAAATTATATTTCATCACAGAGTAACTGCCCTAGAAAATGAGGTTTTCTTATGTAAATGTGTTACATAAACATTGATTGAGGCTTACAAATGACAATACAACAATAAAGACTAATTTGATAATGTTAGAGAAAGAAGAAAATCAAGGAAAACATTGGTTTCCCTTTTGAGTGATAGGTAAAGAATTCTACTTTTGAAAGGAATAGATCATCAATTACTGTTTTTCTCATGTCTGTCAAATATTACAACTATAAACTTAACACTGTAGAAGAAATATAAATATGAAATTTTAATCCCCCCCAGTTAGAAAATTGTAAAGAAAGCACCTACCAGTGTAAACTCAATCAATTCTCTAGCCTGTATTAATTGTATCCCAAAATTAAAAATAACAATTTAAATATCCCCAATTTGAGAGATTTTGGTTCACATCTGTAAAAAACTCTGTAAAAATCTTACACCCAACATAGGCCTTCCACGATTCTTTCAAATTTAATGCAAAATTGAAAAGGAAAACACATGAGATGATGCAAACCATGAATAAGAGCTAGATACAAAGAACAAAGCAAAATTAACTTAAAAGGTAGACATTATTCTAATTTTATAAAGTGAAAGAATATAAGTTCCTCTAATCATGAGGTAGTATGTAAACTTATTAAGAAGGCAAGGAATACAATGTCCCAGTCTGGTTCACTAAGAAGTGAGTTAGGAATTCTGTCTTTTCTTTCTTTCTCTCAATGTTTTAGAATGTTGCAGTACAACATCAGAGAGTAGACAGTGTAAGTTTGCTTGCATGTCATTCCTTATTGTGGTAACACATTGAGTTCTTCTATTTCAGTCTATTTGCGTCTGCTCTGCCTCTACTTTTGATTCATGTCACTTGGAAGGGGGAGATGTGACACTCTACATCCAGGGGATGGACATTTTATCCAAACAAATGAGAATGAAAAATGAGATTTTTTTTCCCCTGTGGAACTATTAGAAAAAGTATCTACTTGTGTTGAGGTTACCAAATTTATGAAAGTTCATTGGTTGTCATTCTGCCACTTCTTAGAAAGAAGAATGAAACTAACACAAGGAAAGCAGATCTGAAACAGGGAGAGGGTTTTGATGACATCATTAGCCCATTTGAAATTAGTTATTATAACTAGCTTTTCCAACTAGATTTTTCAAGTACGTCATTCAATAAGTTCCACCTTCTGGCTTACGATAGTTCAATTCAGGATTCTATTAATAAAATTGAAATAATTCTGATCTTACATCTTTTGTATCTCAACATCAGTAGTCGAATAGCCTGTTTGTACTTAGAAACAAAATGAAGAAAGATGAGCTGAATGTAAGAACAGTTAAACAAATGGAAACAATTACAATGGACATATTAAAGCTTTCTAGTTTTTGTGAAATAGCACACAGTTCTCAATTAAATGTCATGTAGTATTCTATCTTTATCTTTGTCATAGTGAGCATGTTTCCAAATAACCTAGAAGATGTTATTAAAGATATGGCAATATTTTGAATGAATAAACCTAAAAATGTTCCCATTACAAAACCTTGGAAATATCATCTTAAATAATATTATCAATTTTAAATGTAGATCACAGCTAAGGAAAGGGAAATCCTAAAGACCACATACAAGGTTCAATGTAGTAGCAAGAAAGTTAATTAAAAATCAATTCATGGAACCTACAGCTGTTTTGTGGGTGTTTTTTAATCTTGGCATCTGAAAAGCCCTATTTTAATAATCATCTTGGGAACAAAATGTAGAGTGTTGAATCCTGAAAGGCAAACAAGCTGATCCCACTAAAGCCAGGTCCCTTGAACAACCGTCTCATTGAAAAATATAATAGAAACAAACCAGGCTATAAACATTGGTAAATAGGTGGGAAGTCTATTTGATGCGTAATAACCTCTAAATTATGAAAAAGAAAAAAAAAAAAAAAGGCTCTCAAAGAATTCATAGTTATATCCTCTAGTTTGGAGTTCAAATTTACTCTCCCTGTTATATTCAAGAAAACTCAAGTCAATAAATAAATTTAAAGTTGTCCTCATTTTTAGTAAGTACTGAAGATGGGTTGGAGCAGGAAGAGAATTCTCTGTAAAAAACTCACTCCCAACATAGGCCTTCCACGATTCTTTCAAATTTAATGCAAAATTGAAAAGGAAAACACATGAGATGATGCAAACCATGAATAAGAGCTAGATACAAAGAACAAAGCAAAATTAACTCCTCAGAGACTTTGGATATTGGAGTTATGTGACATTTATTATAAACAATAGTAGAAGAAGCAAAAACTTCAAGCAAAGGAAAATGCTTTCAGAGAAGAAAGTAAAGATGTAGACAAGATAATTTAAATTATTCTTATTAAAACCCCAAATGAAGGGCTAAACATATGATTAAATACATCTAAAAGGAAAGGTCATAGTTCAGAAGATTTAAAGAAATTACTCAAAAGGCAGATACAATGAGAGACTGTTATAAAATACGAATGGTTAAGATAAAAGGAGAGGATATGAAAGAAGTGTAGGTCCAGCATATACTTTGTTAGAATGTTAGGTAAAAATAATGAAAAAAAATATTAGAAACATTCCAGATTTGATGAAAGACATGAATCTTCAGAATCAGGAAACAAATCTCAAGCAAGAAAAGTGAAAACAAATTTATACCTAAAGATATCAAAGTCAAATAGCAAAGCAACACCAGTGACCAGAGAGAAGAGGTACATTATCTGCTAAGAACAAGAATTACGCTGTTCACTTTTCAACATGAATAATGAAGTTGGCAGTTCACTTATGATATATTTGCTTAGATTATCATTCAAGGGATGAGGGATAAAAAAAAAAAAAAAAGCGTTCTGATAATTGACAATCACTAGAACCTTAGGAAAATAATTCTTAAAGAATACATTTCAAAAAAAGAAAAATTATTCTGTAATGAAGTTTTGGGTGATTTTGCAGTAGGTAATGGTGACAATGAATATTGAAAAACATGGGAAAATAAAAGCCAACTTGAATGTAAAACAAATACAATAATTTCTAATCTCAGAACGTTAACAAATGCCAATAGATTAACAACAATACAACAGTGATCTAACTTGAAATAAAAAGTAATGTGTTCAAATAAGAATGGTAAAAGAATACAACACAATATCCTATGATATTGATTGAAGAAATATGGAATTGGAGAGCTATTGAGAGAAATTTTAGGGAAAAGAATCTACCTTAAGTAATTTGAAATGCCATCATGTATTGGAACATTTATATTTTATTCTAAATCTCAGTGATAGCAGATTCAGGAACAATGAAATACAGAGTTCACTTTATAGTAAAGAAAACCTTTGTGCCAATAAGGCTATTCTAAATGAAAATTGAATTCTTTGGGAAGAAATAATATTCTTGTCTCTAAAGAGATCTTTTCAAGGTTGAATTACTGCTTGTGTGTATATTTACGAAAGTAATTAAAGTATTAAATAGATTAAAGATACAATATTTCTTCTGAACAGATACTATTGGGGGACTATGATTGTAATGGAAATCTAATTTTTTTCTGATTTGTGAAAAATAAATAAAGGAATTTAGTGAACCTATAAAAGATACAGACATTTTTTATCATATGGTGGTTTTCAATAAGAATAATGGTTTGCAAGTTCTCTTTCAAGCCAATATGGAGTAGCAGTGACTAGATATATTCTGTCACCTGAAGTAATCAATTCAGTAGACTAAATGCCTGAAACAATGCTTTTTCAAGACAATGGACAGGGCAAAGACAGATAGTAACACCTGAGAGGTGGTGCCTGTGGCTAAGCCAGCCCCATATTACAGAAGGTGGTGGATTCAAACCCGGCCCCGACCAAACTGCAACAACAACAACAACAACAACAACAAAAATAGCTGGGCCCTGTGCCAGCCCCTGTAGTCCCAGCTACTTGGGAGGCTGAGGCAATAGAATCGCCTAAGCCCAAGAGCTGGAGATTGCTGTGAGCTGTGATGCCATAGCACTCTACGAAAGGGGAAAAAGTGAGATTCTCTCTAAAAATAAATAAAATAATAAAATAAAATAAAATAAAATAAAATAAAATAAAATAGACTTACATTTGCTCCCCAGTACATCTTAGAGGAAGATGTCCCTTGCCCTTGAATCTGGGAAATAATGTGATGGCTTTTAACCATAAACGATGGTGGAAGTGATAATATGCTAGTTTGAGGGAACAGGTTGTAACAGATCAGAACTATTTTGCATAAAATAAGTATTTAATGAATAG
>CAUYPK010014483.1:0-13194 GCA_963574355.1 Loris lydekkerianus
GTCCTGGGCTTTTCTTTTTAGGGAGATTTTGTATAGTTGATGCTATTTCAGAACTTGATATAGGCCTGTTCAACATTTCCACTTCGTTCTGGCTAAGTCTTGGTAGGTGGCGTACTTCCAGGTATTGGTTGATTTCTTTCAGATTTTCATATTTGAGAGAGTAGAGTTACTTGTAGTATTCGTTAAGGATTTTTTGAATTTCTGAGGGGTCTGTTGTTATTTCATCATTACCATTTCTGATTGATGAAATTAGAGATTTTACTCTTTATTTCCTGGTTAGGTTGGCTAAGGGTTTATCTATTTTATTGGTTTTTTCAAAAAACCAACTTTTGGATTTATTGATCTGTTGTATAATTCTTTTGTTTTCAATTTCATTTAATTCTACTCTGATTTTGGTTATTTCTTTTGTTCTGCTGGGTTAGGGGTTGAAGTTTGTTCTTCTTTCTCCAGTTGCCTGAGATGTTCCATTAAGTTATTAACTTCCTCTCTTTCCGTTTTCTTGAGGAAGGCTTGCAGTGCTATAAATTTCCCTCTTAGGACAGCCTTTGCAGTATCCTAGAGGTTCTAGTAATTCATGTCTTGATTGTTGTTTTGTTCCAAAAATTTGGTGATTTCCCTCTTAATCTCATCTATAACCCATGTATCCCTCAGCATAAGGTTGTTTAGCTTCCCTGTTTTTGCATGGGCATGCAGGTTCCTGTTGTTATTGAGTTCAACTTTTATTTCATGATGGTCTGAGAAGATGCAAGGAATAATTTCTATTTCTTTAAATTTGCTGAGTTTAGATTTGTTCACTAGAATGTGGTCAATTTTGGAGTATGTTCCGTGGGCTGATGAGAAGAATGTGTATTCAGTTTTGTTGGGTTGAAATGTTCTGTAGATGTCTGTTAAGTCCAGATGTTGAATGGTTGAGTTTAAATCAAAAATTTCTTTGCTTAGCTTCTTTTTGGAGGATCTATCCAGGACTGCTAAAGGGTTGTTAAAATCTCCAACTACTACTGAAGTGGAGGAAATCGAGTTGCTCATGTCTGTTGGAGTTTCTCATATAAATTGAGGTGCATTGTGGTTGGGTGCATAAATATTAATAATTGAGATCTTATCATATTGAGTATTACCTTTAGCAAATATGAAGTGTTCATCCTTATCCTTAATTATTTTGGTTTGTTTAAAGCCTATTGCGTATGCGAACAGGATTGCAACGCCTGCTTTTTTCTGCTTTCCATTTGCCTGGAATATAGATGACCATCCTTTTACCTTGAGTCTATATTTGTCTTTTAATGTAAGATGTGATTCTTGGATGCAGCCGATATCTGGCTTGAGTTTTTGTATCCAGTCAGCCAACCTGTGCCTCTTTAGGGGACAATTTAGACCATTCACATTAATTGAGAGTATTGTGAAGCCTTTAGAGACTCCGGTGGAAATTTTTAATCCTTTTGTGACTGTGGAAGTTGGAATTTGATAAAAAATTTTTAGGTGGGTTTACTTTTGTGGTGGAAGTTTATGTTGGTCTTTATGAAGGATAGGTCTAAAAATGTCCTGAAGAGCTGGTTTAGTTGTGGCAAATTTCTTCAACCTGTGAATGTTGTTGAAGTATTTAGTTTCTCTGTCAAAAATGAAGCTCAGTTTAGCTTGGTACAGGATCCTTGGTTAAAAGTTGTTTCAGAGATTAAAAGTCGATGACCATCCTCTTCTACCTTGAAAGGTTTCAGCAGAGAGATCTTCCCCTTGTAGGTAATGGCTTTCCACTTGTAGGTAATGGTTTTCTTTCCATTGTAGGTAATGGTTTTCTTTCATCTCTGAGCTTTCAGAATTTTCTCCTTCATATTAACTTTAGTGAAATTAATTATGATGTGTCTGAGGGATGTCTTATT
Organism: Loris lydekkerianus; assembly: GCA_963574355.1. Taxonomy (NCBI): domain Eukaryota; kingdom Metazoa; phylum Chordata; class Mammalia; order Primates; family Lorisidae; genus Loris; species Loris lydekkerianus. The sequence continues at coordinate 1,872 of CAUYPK010014483.1, forward strand.
TGGGTTGAATTGTGTCAGAGTTCTGAAACTGTCTGCTATCTGAATTTTGGAATCTCTTGGCATGTCTGGAAAGTTCTCCTTCATAATCTCATGGAGAAGAGACTCTATACCTTGTGAAGCCACTTTGTTACTTTTGTGGATCCCTATGAGACGAATATTGGTTTTCTTTGAATTATCCCAGAGCCCTCTGAGAGAGTGGTCTGTTTTTACTCTCTATTTCTCTTCTTCCTTGAGAGTTTGGGAGCATTCGGAAGCTTTGTCTTCAATGTCAGAAATCCTTCCTTCTGCTTGTTCCGTTCTTCAATTCTGTTATTGAAGGATTCTACTGTGTTTCTCAGATCTTTGAGGGATGCAACTTCTTGTCTCAATGTGTCAAAATCTTTGGTCATTTGGTCTTTGAATTCGTTCAATTCTTGAGATATCTTTTGGGTTACTGCCTGGAATTCTAATTTGATCTTATTTGCTATCCAGATTCTGAATTCGATTTCTGACATCTTAGCTATTTGTTTGTCCATGGGATCTTGTGTTGTATCTGCCCCATTGATCCTTGGCAGAGTTGATGTACTCTATTTATATTGCCAGAGTTTTCCTCTTGATTTCGCCTCATGTTTGTTTTTTACCTTTGCCTCTGGCCGTCCTCAGAGTTGGGGAGGTGTCTATCCAAGCAGGATCACCTTATTGTTGCTGGATCTTTGTAGGGAGTGACCCTGTGTAGCTCCTTTTTGGCTGCCCCAGCCAGGGAGTTCCAAGGGCGGGGAGTGGTGCACATGATTCTGGTAGTGCCTGGTGCCTAGTGACTTTGGCACAGAGGGCCCAAGGCTCCAGCAGTCTCTGGCCAGGAGAAGAGCTCAGCGCAGAGGCAGGGAGGGCTCCGGGGGCTCGCGGCTACCAGAGTCCCTGGGCAGGTGAGCGGATTGGTGTGGAGGCAGGGAGGGTACAGGAGGGAGGACTTGGGGTTGTGTGGCTCCTGGAGTTCCTGGTCAGGGTGTGCGAAGGCCAGGTGGGCGCAGGTCACAGCGCAGCTCTTACGGAAGTCCGGGCGGGTGCCGATCGTGGGTCCTTCAGGTTGGAGACTGGAGATTCAGTAGACAATTGACCAGGTTCGATATCCTGCTCACTGCTCCAGATGTTGCTGTCCACTGGCCTGTTTCAGGGACCTCTCTGACCCCTCAATTGGGCTTCATTTTCACATCCAATTTCCACCCAGAGTGCTGTGAAATACACGTGTGGGTTCTTTCAACAGACTCGCCCTATAACTCTTGACTGAAATCCATTACCTGAACACTCAAATACTCACTTGACCTTGAATTATATGACGTGTTGTCTGAATCCTCTTCATAATGTTCACAAGGCAATTATGATTTATTTACATTTTTTATTTTTACCAGCTTCATTGAGATAATTAGCATAAAATTTGCTCACATTAATTATACAATTTAGTGATTTTTATTGAATTTACAGAGTTGTGCAACCACCACTACAATCTAATTTTAGAATATTTCCATCCTTCTGCAAAAATACCTCATGCTTATTAATCGTCCCTGCCTATTTCCTTCCCCAGCCTCTGGCAGCCACTATCTACTTTGTGTTTCTATGGACTTGCCTTTTCTGGACGTCTAAGTATGTCCTGCCTCACACAGTCTGTGGTCTCTGTGCCTAGGTTCTCCCATACTGTTTTTAAAGTTCATCTGTTGTGGCAATCTTTGTTTTTAAACATTAAAATAAGTGGACTATACCTTATTCCACTTTTTGAAATTTGTTGATATATCTTAAGTTTATTCTTGCTTTTTAAAAAAAATTTTATATTTTATTTTTTTTTTGAGACAGAGTCTCATTATGTTGCCATCAGGAGAGTACTGTGGCATCACAGCTCACAGCAACCTCAAACTCTTGAGCTTAAGCAATTCTCTTGCCTCAGCCTTCCACGTAGCTGTGACTATAGCTGCCACAATGCCTGGCTATTTTTTTTTGGTTGCAGCTGTCATTGTTTAGCTGGCCCAGGCCAGGCTTGGACCTGCAGTCCCAGTGCTGGCACTGTAACCACTATGCTAAGGGCACCAAGCTGTGAGTTTACTTTTTAATTTTCCTAGGATTTAAGTTTCAGAAAGACATTAAAGAAGAGTTTGATCTTCTTGCCTCTGAGCTCCAAAGCCCTCTGTTTCAAAGCTATGGTGCAGCCACACTGAGCAGGTGGCCTAGTGGCAGTAAATACATTGTCCCTGATCATAAGGCCATTTGGTCCTTCAGGGACTGGCATACATTGTCCCTAATCATAAGGCCATTTGCTCCCAAGAATATGGGTGCATATTGTTGAGCCTAGCCCAGGTATAAGTAAGTGTTTGCTTGAGAGCTTTTTCCAGGTCAGGAACCTAGCACTTGCCTAACTTGGGAGACTTATGCCCCTTCTTTTCTTTTAGCTTGACTTGTGCTTTAAGGTACAATGTTAGAATTCTCCTGTGACTTTTTCTGTATGTGTAAATTGGGGATGAAAATTGAAATTGAGGTAAGAGGAGAGAATCTTGCAAAGTAATAGATAACAAATCCAGTATTCCTATTCAGAAGAAAGTGAGATCTTTCTCCTTTCGCAAGTTTTTCTTTTTGTTCTTCATCTCTTTTCAAATTTCGTGTTGTTTGAGAAAAGAAATTTCCACTAGGCAAAGGTAGCAAAGCACCCGCAGGAAATTAGAATTATGTTATAAACACCATGTATGTTGTAACATTAAGACGGTATCCAACTGAAACATTCCACTTGCTTACCTAATTTAGGAGTAGAGCAGTTGATATGGAAGTAGTCAAACCCTGACTTAGGTAGCAAAACATAGCTTCTGGAATTATGATGAGGTTTTTCCTGTCAAGGTTTCTGAAGTTGAACTTGGAGTTGCCTCTTTCCCAGGCTCTCCCCAAAAGTATAATCACTTAATAGAAAAGGAGGAAATACTGATCATACGACACTCAACTTTTAAAATACCTTTTTTTTCTAAATTGCACAGAAAAATCCTCAAAGGCCTTAGCTACATTTTCTGATCTGTTTTGGTGACTGGTTTAGTTAGGTGTCAAATCAAGAAGGGGGACAGAATTCCCGGGGCCCTTTGCTCTGTCCCCTACCCATTGCTACATGGTAATAGGGGTCGCTTCATGACACCTCGAGGTCAACAGCCACATGTGTGCTAGGAAGAATATGACTTCAGTAAGGTAGGAGGGCCTTGTGATCGTTTTATGGCTGATTTGTGCACAATTCCCAGGCTCATGTCTCTCTTTTTTCTTTGGTTAGGAATGTGGGAGAATAAACTGTAAAGATTCTTTTTTTGATATTATGAAGTACATATAATTGACTAGCAGAATTTTTGTAGTTTCTCCCGCAGAAGGATAAGTTTACTTTGTAGATGCCTAACCTAATGTTTACAACATAACCTATGTCTGTTTACATCAGACATAACCTAATGTCTGAACGTTTCAACAAATATTTATTGAGTTGCTGTTAGGTGCCAGACACTGTGCTGTAGCTCAGGGTGACTAGGACAGGTCCTGTTTTTAAGAAATTTATGATCTAGTGGGGGGTGCATCAGTCATGCAAATATAACGTGCTGTGTGTTGGATGAATTGGTGCACCGTGTCATGGTCTAATACAGCTGTTGTCAATGTCAGGAAGAAAATGGGAGAATTTTCACTGAGAGTGACATTTCCTGTACTGAAGCTCACGTGCAGGTTCAAATTGTATGTACTAAAGGCCAGGAGCTAACCAGGATCCCTGTGAAGTGTCAGACACTGTCACAGGAACAGTGTTATTTAATCCTCACCACAACCTTTCAGAAGTTCTGTTACTGTTGTTCTCATTTAACACATGAAAAACCTAAGGCAATGTTGTGCCCAGGAAACTATAGGATAATTGTGAATTTCCTGGATCAAATAATGCAATAAAACTTTCATTGCCTTCTGCTTCCTTAAGTTGACCTAATTTTCATTGACCAGACATGCACCACATGTATGTATCAATCAGTACAGTAGGCTTAGTTCCTTATGTTGACCACCTCTGTATGTTGACCAGTTTGTTGCAGTCCCTTGGGAGGTCAACTTATAGAGGTTTTTCTGTGCTTTGGAAATTTTTAAGTAATTAAATTATTAAAAGCATTGTTTTTGTTTTTTTTGTTTTAGACAGAGGCTTGTTTATTTTAGTAAAATACGTAAAACATGAAGTTTACCATTTAAACCATTTTAGGGGTATAATTCAATGGCGTTAAGTTCACAACTTTCACATTGTTGTGTCATCATCACCATCATCCATATCTGGAACTGCCCATCCTCCCTAACTTTCTGTCCCCACTAAATAGTAACTCTCCATTTCTCTTCCTCTTTCCAGCCCCTAGAAACCACCATCCTTCTGTCTGTGTGAATTTGATGGCTCTAGGTACCTCATGTCAGTGGAATCAAATAATATTTGTCCTTTGTGTCTGGCTTCTCTCACTTAGTATAATGTCCTTAAGATTCATCCATATTCAGTATGTCTCTGAATTTCTTTTCTTTTTAAGGCTGAATAATAGTCTGTTGTATGCATATACTACATTTTGTCCATCAATGGACATTGGTTTATTTCTCCCTGTCAGCTATTGTGAATAATGCTGCAGTGAATACGCAGTACAAATATCTGTTTCAGTCTCTGCTTTCACTTCTTTTGGATACGTGCCTAAAAGTGGAATCACTGTTGAATACAGTAGTTCAGTATTTAACTTGGTGCAGAGCCACTGTACTGTTTTCCACAGAGCCTGTAGTAGTTCACACCCCCCCCCCCCCCAACAGTACACAGGGCTTCCAGCTTCTCTATACCTTCACTGTTACTGATTTTCTGTTTTCTTGATAATTGGCTTCCTAACGGGTGTGAGAAAGCATTGTGTTTTATAAAGACAGATCTTAGGAAAAGAATATAAAATGTATGGGACATGTAAAGTTAAACCGTGGAACTTTAAAGAAGTTTCCGGCTTTAAGTACCGTACTCGGTCCATTGGTTGCCCAAGTGTGAACTGGCCCTCCCAAGCCAGCTGGGAGACGGGGTTGCAGTGGGTGAAGGACACAGATGCTATGGCCAGACCTCTGGGTACCTGGTGCACATTGCTGGCTCTTTGATGTTCTGCTGTGTGACTTTAGGCCCTCACCTCAGATTTTTGCAACTGTGAAATAGGTGTGGCAACAGGGTAGTTGTGAGTGTTGAGAATACCTGGCTTGTCTGGAGTGATTTAGAGGTGAAGTTTGAGCAGCACCGGCTGGTGGGAGCTGCTGAAGAGCTTTCAACAGGGATGACAAGCCTTGTTCTTGTCAAAATTGGCTCCTGTTTTTGAGACTGAAATTCATTGTCAGTAGCCTGGAGGAAGGCAATTACTGTCAGGTGGGGCTCAGAGTTACTGAAGGTTCAGAGGACTTGGTGCCTTCCCAGAATAATGATGCGGGGGAGCAGCTTTTTCAGCAAGTCCCCGTGATGGCAGATTCTGTTGCTACAGAGCACAGATTCACCTGTGCTCTGTAGTCCTGTTGGGTAGATGCACAGCGGTTCCAATTCCAGATTGCACTGCTGTGGAATAAAATACAGAATATAGATTGTGCCTGAGGAATATTGAAGTTAGAGTCTAATTCATAGTCTCCCCGTGGAACATCATCCCAAGGTGTGAATATGGCAGCATCTGAGCTCTCAGCTCATGGTGCAGAGAGGGAGACTTTCCAGATTGATCTTTAGCTACAAATAAGTAAAACCCTCTATACCTATTTGGGGTCCACAGGTCCCCAAATGTTCTCAATTCATGGCACCCCTGTGTCTCAGTAAGGCTTTTATAGAGCCCTTAGGCCAAAAGAAACTTCTGACAACTCCATTTATTAAGTAGGGTTTTGTTTTTTTTTTCCTTGTTGTTTGTTTGTCAGGCCCAGGTGAGGCTCGAACTTGCTGCCCCTGGTGTGTGGGGCTGGCACGCTAAACCCTGGATTATGGCTATTAAGCAGTTTTAATCAGCTGTCTGAAAGATGTTTCTATGTCAGCTTAAGAAAGTTAAGAAGTGCTTCTACTTCTTCAGAAAGTTCGTTCATTCTTTCTTTTTTTTTTTGAGGCAGAGTCTCACTATGTTGCTCTCAGTAGAGTGCTGTGGCATCACAGCTCAGAGCAACCTCCAACTCCTGGGCTTAAGTGATTCACTTGCTTCAGCCTCCCAAGTAGCTGGCACTACAGGTGCCCACTACAGCGCCCTGCTATTTTTTGTTGTTGTTGTCATTGTTGTTTAGCAGGCCTGGGCCAGGTTTGAACCCACCTGCCTCGGTGTATGTGGCCAGCACCCTAACCACTGAGCTATGGGTGCTGAGCCTTCAGAAATTTTTATACTTGGTTTAATTTGAAGTTCAGTGAGAACTTCAAGAGGTGAATAACTGTAGTCACTTCATTAGTGAAGACTGGATGTTGATGGTTTTCTTTCATAACCTGAAATTTTCACATAACCAAAATTATGTGAAAAACACAAACCTGAGCAGTGCCTATGGCTCAGGGCATAGGGCGCCAGCCCCATATACTGAGGGTGGAGGGTTCGAGCCCGGTCTCGGCCAAACTGCAACAAAAAATAGCTGGGCATTGTGGCAGGTGCCTATAGTCCATGCTGAGGCTGAGGCAAGAGGATCACCTAAGCCCAAGAATTGGAGGTTGTTGTGAACTGTGACTCCATGGCACTCTACCAAGGGCAACAAAGAAAAAAAAAAAAGAAAAAACTCTGTCTCAAAAAAAAAAAGAAAAACACAAACCTGCTGGAAAATGGTTTTCACTAACTATGCTTCTGTTGTTTTCTAAACAAGATTCCAATCTCCAGGGGAACAGGCCTGGGTAAGTCATAGCTTCTGGGTCCCTGGCAGCACTGGTGCCTCAGTATAGACGCTGAGATCATTGTAAGAGGTGCAGACAGAGACATTGCTGGCCTCTGGTTTAGGTGCTCAAAACCTGTACTTAGGAACAAGCCATTTTAGGAATTCAACTTGAATTTGTGTATGTTTTCTAGGATATTAAGAGTAGATATTTTTGAGGTCCCATCCCCATTTCTCTGTTAAACCTCAGGCTTTTCATTTGTCTCAGGCAAGTAGAGATGTAAGCCTTTAACTTCATTTCATGTTTAATTTTAAAAGATCAGTGTTTTCTTTTACTTTTTTGCAGTGTTTGGTCTGGGCCAGGTTTGAACCCACCACCTCCGGTATTTGGCGCTAGCACCCTACTCCTTTGAGCCACAGGTTCAAAACATTGCCCTCAGTGTTTTCTTAAAGCTAGATTGTCATACTTAACATATGGGGTAGGGGAAGTAGAAATGGAAAGACAGTTCTTGCCAAAGGTTATTTGCTGAAATAAAAGAGGCCATCTGGTAGGAGGTGATGGCATCGGTACCATGTTTTTGGTGCTCTCAGAGCACACCTGAATAACAGATACAAAACAGGTGTGAACAGGTATGGCGACTCTCCCAGTCTCTGTTCACTGACCAAATCTACCCTGTGTGGCCCTTTTCACTGGGGTTCTTTCTTCTAGGCTGCTCATCTCTGCTTGTCCTTTCACAGGTGTTTCACAGGTGTTTCTCATTGCATTGGCCTGCTCCTCTGGTTCTGATTACCTTATTAGCTGACCAGTAACTTTGGATATACATCTTGGGCCCAGACCTCTGGTTGACTCCAGGCCTAGGGATATCTGCAGCTGTCTCCTGGATGTGTCTACTTGCATGTTGCAAAGTCTCTCTCTCTTTCTTGGACCCCTCCCCCATTTCTCCCCTCTTTCTCCTTCTCTTTTGTGTATATACATATAATGCCTGTGATATATTCTCAGAGTTCTTTTTTTTTCCTTAACTTTATTGAGCTATAATTAACAAATACAAATTGCATATATTCAAGGTGTGCACAGGAAGTGATTGTCACTGTCAAGCTAATTAACACATCAGTCACCTCACATAGATAATTGTTTTTGAGTATGTGGTAAGAACATTTAAGATCTCTTTTGGCAAATTTCAAGTGTACAGTACAGTGTTATTAATGTCACCATGCTGTATATTATAGAACTTACTTATATTAAAACGGAAATTTTGGACCCTTTGACCAACATCTCCCCATTTCCATCACTTATAGCTCCTGGCATCTACCATTACACCACTATTTTAGATTCTCCATATAAATGAGATCATACAGTAATTTTCTTTATCTGGTTTATTTCATTTAGCATAATGTCCTCTGTCTGCTGCCATGTTGTCACAAATGCAGGATTTCCTTCTTTTTTGTGGCTGAATAATATTCCGTGAAGTACATTGCCACATTTTCTTTATCCATTCATCTGTCCATGCTTAGGTTGATTCTACTTCTTGGCTATTGTGAGTAATGCTGCAGTAAACATGGAGGTGTGGACATCTCTTCAAGATAATAATTTAATTTCTTTTGGATATATACTGCATAGGGGGATTGTTAGATCATATGGTCGTTTTATTTTGAATTTTTTGAGGAACCTCCATATTGTTTTCAGTAATAGCTGTATCAATATCAATCCCACCAGCAGGGTGTCCTCTTCTCATCCCTTGTCATGGCTTTTCATCTTTGGTCTTTTGATAATAGCAATCCTGACAGGTAGGACGTAACATCTCTGTGTGGTTTTGATTAGCATTTTGTTGATGATTCATGATATTGGTACCTTTTAGTATACCTGTTGGCCATTTGTATGACTTTGGAAAAATCTTTGTTCAGGTCTCTTGCACATTTGCTAATTGGGTTATTTGGGTTTTGGTTTTATGGGTGGAAAGGTTGTTTTGTTTTGTTTTTGCTGAAGACTTGAGTTCCTTACACATTTTAAATATTAGCCACCTATTGGAGTAGGTTTCCTTTTCATTTTGCAGATTGTTTCCTTTGTTGTGCTTTTAGTTTGATACAGTCCCACTTGTTTATTTTTACTTTTGTTGCCTCTGCTTTTGGTGTAACATTGAAAAAACTCACTGCCAAGACCAATGTCAAGGAGATTTTCCCATCTCTTTTTTTCTAGGATTTTTAAGGTTCCAGGTCTTACGTTTAATTCTTTAATCCATTTTGAGTTGTTTTGTGTGTGGTGGGAGGTAAGGCTCTAGGTCATTTTTCCGAGTATAGATGTCCAGTCTTCCAGCCAACCTTTACCACAAGACTGTCCTTCCCCCCCATTCTTGCCACCTTTGTTGAAGATTCGTTGACTGTATCTGCATGGCTGTCTTTCTGGGCTCCTTATTCTGTTCTACATTAAAAAAAAAAATTTTTTTTTGAGGTAAAATACATATTTGTAATTTGGATCTTTGCCACTTTTATGTGTACAGATCAGTGGTAATAAATATGTTTATATTCTCTTTTTTCCCTTCCTTTCCTCCTCTCCCCTTCCTGACCTCTGGTAACCCCTAATTTAGTTTCTGTTTTCATGGGATCAACTTTTTAAAGCCCTGGAATATGAGTAAGAACATATCGTGTCTATCTTTCTGTGTCTGCCTTATTTTATTTAATATAATGGCTCTAGTTCTGTCCAAGCTGTTGCAAATTTTAGAATTTTACCTTTTTATGGCTGAATAATACTACATATTCCATTGTGTATACTTACCACATTTTTTTGATCCATTCACTGTTGATGGGTACTTAGGTTGATTCCATATTTTGACTATTGTGAGTAGTGCTGTAGTGAACAAAGAAGTGCAGATATATCTTTGATATATTGATTTCCTTCCCTTTGGATATATATACCCAATAGTGGGATTGCTGGATAATATGGAAGTTCTAGTTTCAGTTTGTTGAGGAACCTCTGTACTGTTCTTCCACTAAGTTGCATTCTCACCGACAGTGTTCTCTACATCCTTGCTGGCATCTGTTACTAACTTTTTGATACAACCCTTTCCTTTCCCTTTCCCTTTCCCTTTCCCTTTCCTTTCCTTTCCCTTTCCGTTCCCTTTCCCTTTCTTTTCCCTTTCCTTTCCCTTTCCTTTCCCTTTCCTTTTTCTTTTTGAGGCAGTGTCTCACTTTGTTGACCTCAGTAGAGTGCTATAGTGTCATAGCTCACAGCAACCGCAAGCTCTTGGTCTTAAGCCATTCTCTTGCCTCAGCCTCGCAAGTATTAGGTCATTTCAAAGTTCAAAAGTTTTGTCCATTTTTATGAATCTACTTTAAACTGTAATATCTCAGTGAATATTTATTCAATTTAATCAAAATAAGCGCCATTTGAATCAGTGCACTTTTGCCAATGTAACACAAGTCGATTAATTCCCTCGGCATAAAAATTGGGTGCTCAGGATTCGATGAAGTCAACGAAGGCCGTTTTTGCTAGGTCCTGATTGGCAAAGGTTCTACCCGTGAGAAAGTTATCGGAGTGCTTGAAAAGATGGTAGTCAGATGGTGAGGGGTCTGGGGAGTATGGTGGGTGGGGCAGAACTTCAACGCCCAATTCCTTTAATTTTCGGACGGTGATTTGTGAGACGTGTAGCCGGGCGTTGTCGTGGAGCAGGATCGGACCTCTTCTGTTGACCAGTGCTGGCTGCTGCTGACGCAATTCTCGGTACATTTCGTCGATTTCCTCATAATAGGACTCTGCTGTGATGGTTTGACCTGGTTGCAGAAAGTTTTAGTGAATCACACCAGCCGCTGACCACCATACAGTAACCATGATCTTTTTTTGGTGGGGTTTCGCCTTTGGGAAGTGCCTGGGTGGCTCATCGGTGTCCAACCACTGTTCTGAACATTTCCTATTGACGTAGAAAATCTAATCTTCATCACATGTGATGATCCGATCCAAAAAAGGATTGTTTTGGTTGCCCAAAAGCAATGAAGAACAAACCTCAAAACGTGACAATTTCTGCCGATCATTTAAATCGTGGGGCACCCACTTTTCGAGCTTTTTGACCTTTCCAATACATTTTAAGCCATCAAAAACCGCATGGGAGCTGACACCCAGTTCTTCTGCCATCCCATGCACCATTTGTGATGGGTCAGTCTCCACCAGGGTCCTCAAATCCTCGTCCTGGATTACTCTAGATCGACCACTTTGGGGCTCATCTTTGAGGGTAAAATTTCCGGAACGAAATTTCACAAACCAACGTCAAACAGTGCGTTCATTAACACTATCATTGCCAAATGCCAGGTTAATTTTTGGGGCTGTTTCGGCAGTGCTTTGGTTCAATTTGAATTCGTAGAGAAAAATTGGCGAAAATCGCTTAATGACATCATATAGTAATAGGTCGAAAAGAATAAAAAAAATTAAAAGTAGAAAAAAATGAACAGCATCAATGTATAGAGTACAAAATTCTCCATCGATCAGTATATACCACGACACAGTAGAATAAAT
>CAUYPK010014484.1:0-49725 GCA_963574355.1 Loris lydekkerianus
CCTTCCCTCCCTTTCTCCCTCTCTTCTTCCTTCATTCCTGCCATACCTTGGCCGCCCCTTACTCTTTTTTTCTTTACCTCCCGCACTTCCTTCTTCCTTTTTTTTTTTTTTTTTTTTAAATTGAGATAGAATCTCACTCTGTTGCCCTCTGTAGGGTGCTGTGGTATCACAGCTCACAGCAACCTCAAACTCTTGGGCTCAAGTGATTCTCTTGCCTCAGACTCCCAAGTAGTTGGGACAACGGTCTCCTGCCACAACACCTGGCTGTTTTTAGAAACGGGTTCTCACACTTGCTCAGGCTGGTCTTGAACCGGTGAGCTCAGGCAATCCGCCTACCTCGGCCTCCCAGAGTGCTGGGATCACAGGCGTGAGCCACTGCGCCCAGTCCCTCCCTCCCTCCCTCTCTCTCTCCTTCCCTCCCTCCCTCCTTCCCTCCCTCCTTCCCTTCCTTCCTTCTCCTTTCTTGTAATTGCTCCCAGGCCCATGTGTCTGAAACCTAAAGGGTATAGAGCGGTCGTGTCCCCTGTGTTGGGAGCTGGAGTTTCCCCTCACATTGTCTTCCATGTCCCCTCGCATTGGGAACATTTGTAGCAGATTGTCAGAGTTTCTTTGTTAGGAATGTTGTAGGTTTCGCTGCTGAGATGGTGTATTTCCTGAAGGAATGGCGATTCCTTCAGTGGCCACATATGCACAATGTGTCCTTCAGGCCGTGTGTACTGGATTTTTCCCTTTTTTTCTTAGCCATTGATCTGTGATGGCTGCTCTGATGGGCAAACCTTATCCTCGTATCGGGGCCCAAGCTGTGACAACAATGTGGAGGTTCTTTAACAGCCCCAAAGAAAATTCATCTCATGAACCAACTTTTGAAATATTCCTCTTTTTTTTTTCTTTTTGAGACAGAGTCTCACTCCATCACCTTGGGTAGAGTGCATTGGTGTCACAGCTCATGGCAATCTTAAACTCCTGAGCTCAAGCCATGCTCCTGCCTCAGCCTCCCAAGTAGCTAGGACTACAGGTACCTGTATTTTTAAAATATTCATTCTTCTTGATGGCATTCACTGATTATTATTGTAAATTCAGGTTATTTCTTGTGGTGGAGATTTTGAAAACATTTTTTAGCATACAAAGATATATTCCATGACGTCAGTTGGCCTCCTCAATGAACAGCTTGCAAGTTGAGGGAGGGACATGGAGAGCACATCCTGTGAGCTGGTGAGTGTGCCCCACCATCGCTGCAGCCCCTCAGGAAGGTGAATGTAGAATATCATTGTCTTAATACAACAACTAAGAAAATGCCAGGAAGGCTATGTTAACCAGCGTGATGAAAATGTGTCAAACTGTTTATAAAACCAGTGCATGGTGCCCCATGATCGCATTAATGTACACAGCTATGATTTATATGAATAGAAAAAAAAAAGAAAGAAAGGTGGGGGGGGGGGGGCAAGGCCATGGACACTGCCCTGGCTGCCTTGAAAAGGTGATAGGTGAGTACCAGAAATAACAAAAACGCTCACTCATTCTTGTGAGCATTTGATCACCCGAAGCCCTCCAGGAGGCAGCGGGGAGCTCTGGGAGCTGGCCAGCTTGGCCATCCTGGCTCCATCTGTCACCTTCAAAGCAGCGTCCTGAGCAGGGGCTTCCCGGGTGGGCTGCACTGGGCAAGCAGGTGTCCCATTTGCATTTCTTTGTCTCACTGTTGCATTTTGCACTTCGCCACCTGTCTCTGTACTCAACGGTAGAAGTTCATTAAAATATTCTCCAGTCAGTACAGTTCTCCACCTCAGGTCCTCTGCTCCCATATGACCCTCTCCCGGGCCCAGGCCTGACTTGGGGGCAACTCAAGGACGAACTTTTTCTTCAAGGCATTGGAATGGTCCACCCTGAATGTTCTCCTTTCTTTTCAGAGCTCTGCCCCTTCTCATTCATCTCCAGTAGCATCCTCCGAGGCCACCCCTATCCATTTTAATAAGCTTCCCTTTATTTGACTGTATGGGTTGGAGACTTCAGTGCTGGACTTTAGTCACATAAACTTGCAGATGGACAGTGCCTGTGACCAGAGCAAGTGTGATAAACCATCACATAGACCCTCAGCATTTGAGAGCTGAGCATTTTTAATTGTTCCCAAATACCTCTATCTAGAGGGAATGTGCACTAACCCCCAGGGAGAGGAGTATTTTTCTTCAATATTTTGATATCTCCACCTACTTTTGGACCTATCTACAGACAGGCGCCCCGGGAGGAGGGGCCCCTCACAGAGCTCTTTGCCATGTTGGATGAGTTTCTGAAAGTTTTCTTAAATGGTAACTTGGGTATATTTGTCAAGTTATATTTATTAATTTCCCCAACCTAGTATAAAATTATAACAGTTGGAAATTATAATCACTGTTTCATAGTGATACTTTAGGCCTTTAATAGATCTTGAATGAAAGAAGCGTTTTTACATAGGAATGGTGACTCTGTTTTCTGAAACTAACATCAGGATTTCTACTCAAGGAATTGAGGCAAAATATTTAAAAAATGGCTGTTACAGAATATTTGAGACATGCGTGTTACTACGCATGTACATGTTCTGACAAGATATGTTTGAACCTGCCTCTATCCCAGCCTGCAAAAACAATATTCTAGGCTTTTAAAATCAGCTCATTTTCCAATTTTAGAGTTGCCATTTAAATTAGTCCGAAGCTAAATCCTCTCTAGAACTTTAGGGAAAACAGATTGAACTTTGTGAGTCTCAGTTTATTCCTCTGTAACCTGGGATAATGATGAAACCTGCCTCCCTGGATTTTGAGGACCAAATGAGAGGATTTGAGAAAGTGCTTTGAAATCCAAATGTTAGTTGTTAGTGATTTATTTCCTTGGAGTGTTGACGGGGAACAAGAGAATCACCATAACCAGAATTGATTTTCTCTTTACCCTCAAGCAAAATATTCAGACCATGAATAAGGCTTTTATTGGAGCTGCACGTGTCTGAAGGAATTCTGGTGAGATATATGTAAAGAAAGAGCCATTAACTTTTTACAGAAATAAAGTTCAGTCAGGGTGTTTTTATACCCTGGAAAACTTCATTCTGTAGTATGAGAGCACTGAGACTTGGGAACCAGAATCTGGACTTGGGGTCTAGTGCTTACTAAGACCTTGGACAAGCCATCATCAAATCTCCTGGGCCCTAGTTTGCTTACCAGTAGCATAACCTTGAGTGAAACATGACCTTCCCCCCTCCAGTATGAGACGTTTTTTGCTGACCTGTGGTAGGAAGGAGGATACATGACAGAACCTGCATTACAGAGGCCTTTCCCCATGTTAGGCACCAAGTGATGTTCATGGCTAGACTCATGTATCCTCACAACAATTTCTCGAGGCAAGTACTGCTGTTACGTTCATAGAAGGATGAGGAAACTAAGGCAAAGAAAGTTTAGATGACTGGGCGCAGTGCACATGGAAGGTAAGTGGGAGGGTCTGGGTGTGCAGCCAGGATTCTGGGTGTACAGCTGGAGATTTTAACCACGCCCCAAGCTGAGTTAAATCTTCATGTGCCCTCTAAGTTTTTGTTCCTTTAACTTACCCATTTAAATTAACCCATGGCAGTGCTTTTTTAACCTTTTTTTTTTTTTTTTTATCTCATAGCATACTTGAACCTATAGTTAAACTTCTGCGGCACACTTAAATGATGTTGATAAAGAAAAAAAAAAGAGTTAAAAAATATACTTATTGTGCTTTGGACTTCTCTTGAAAATAATTTAAATAATGATCTTTAAAATTTTTTGCCGTGCAGCACACTGTTGAAAATCACTCATTTATGGAACGTATTCTTATAAAAATGTGATGTTTCCTGATAAAGCTAAAATGTCCTTTAAAAACCCCATTCCTATACTAGGCCTTCCCCAGAGGTGACCACTGATAGCCACTTGGTGTGACTCTTCCCAAGTCTTTCTCTAGACATTTACAGTAATGCATGCAACATCATGAACATATCTAGTTTGTTGGTGGGCCTTTTAACTTATGTGGTGTCCTAGCTTTATTTATTTTTCTACACAAGCTTTTTCCACTTAAGAATATGTCTAAAAATTGATCTTTCTCACTCTTCCTGGTGCATGGAAAGGATTCAGTAATATAGTTTATTCAGCAGTAGAGCTGCACAAAAGTATATTTAAACAATGTTGTCAGCAGTCTCATCATTACGAGTCTCTACTGCTGTCATTACTAAGAAGGGTAAGAATCTTTTTGTATGCTCACTGGACTTTTATATTCATGCTCCTGTGAATTACCTATTCCTATTCTTTGTCTAGTTTTCTTTTGCCTTGTCTTTTTCTTAATGATTTCTAGGAGCTCTTTATATACGCTGGCTCCTGAGGATTTTCCTGTTAACATACTGTAATCTTTTCTTCTATTCTGTTGTGTGCATACTTAAAAAAAAAAAATGCCATTTATTGACTGCTTACTATGCTCTGGACCTGAGTGTACATGGTCCTAATAGGACTGCAAACTACGATTACTCTCTCCTTCAGTTTTATAGGACAGGAGTACTAGATGAAAAGGATAAGTACCCAGCCTCAAGTTCCACAGAAATAGTGGAGCCAGAATTTGAAGCCTACCTGTCTGACTCCAGATCCAGTCTTCCTGCTACTCTTGACCTTTGTCTAGTCCTAGACCTTTGTCCCATGTGGCCAAATGGGGGAATTATGTTTCCAACTTCAGATCATTTTATAATAGACTAAGAATATAAACTCTTTAATTCAGCCAGTAAGTTGCCATCTATTTTCCATTAATGCCATTTGGTACGACAATGTTTAAGCAGGCCCAGGAAATGTATATCAAACCCCTGGCACCTTGGAGGAGGGAGCCAAGTGTCGTTCACAGAGCTGTATCAGAGCCCAGCAGTGCCAGGCACATGCAAACCCTGGGAATCGGTGAGGAAAAAGGGCCTGTCTCTGCTGGGCAGAGTTCTCCGTGCCCGAGGGTCAGTGCCTGTGGAAGGATCTGTTTCCTTCAGGGTCCTCTGGAATGTCTGTCTTTGCACCACAACACTTCTCCTACTCGGTCCTGGGAGGGTGGGAGATCCTGTAAACTTACCCTGCCCTGTAATGGGTTCCCTGTTCCTCACCATTCACTGCCCCCTATGGAGTGTAGCCAAGCCCCATTCAGTCGTCTGGCCAGCCTGCCACACTAGGAAAAGACTGCAGAGAAGTAGAGTCTTAAGGTCCCAGAGTGAAGAAGTAGACGCTGGTACTGAGTTCATCTCCAAGGGCCTCTCTTCCGGATCCTGCCCCAGCCACCTCCTTGCAAAGTCCAGTCAGAATTTCAGAGGCAAGCAGGGCAATCATCACTTCCATTTGTTGCTGGAAAAATTCACCCTTGCTCCCTTTCTGAATCAGTCCTCAAGGTCCTCCCAGCACCTTGCTACTTTTCAGATGCAAACTTGAGCTTCCCTCTTTAACTTGATTCCACATACTGTCAACTTTCTGTGGTGCTTATATCTGCATCCCCTCCCCCCCCCCCAAAAAAAAACCCTACTGTCCTAGAGGAAGTCAGCATAGGGTTAAGAGTCTGGGCTTCGGACATGCCTTTGCGTCTCCTAGCTGTGTGCCACTGAGCAACAAAAACGCCTGATACCTAGTAAGCTATGCAATAAATCATGGTGTTCTCACTTTCCGACCTCCGCCCACCTTTACCCCTTCTACGATACTTTCTGGAAGCAGGGAGGTATTAAAAGATGTTACCTTCTCTATAAAATTTTCCCTAAAATTCCCCTGCAGTCCCTGCTCTTTGTCAACATTTATCTTTCTCATTGAAAGTTTTCTTCTTCCTGTATAGCCCTTTTACAGGATGGCAGTAAAGGGACTTATTTATTCCCGTCTCCCATGTCAGGCTGGGAGCTCCTGAGGACAAACGCTTCTCATTCCCTAGGCAGTCCCAGGAGCTAATGCAGTGCCCGCCACGGCCTGGGGAAAGTCATCCTTGCTGAAAGTGTGAGTAAAGAAAGGAGGAAAGGGGAGTCAGGGGAGTGGGGATGGGTCCAGTGAAGGGAATGGATGCGAGTGAGCAAAGAGGGGGAGCAACAGCATCCGGTGGGTTGGCCTGGAGGAGTAGTGTAGGGTCTGAGTCATTTGGCAGAGGCTGGAGCGGGGTCACTAACACCTCTGCTGAGGCTCCTGGAGCAGGCTGGACTCTTGTTCTTGCATTGCCACTCCTGATAGCCTCTCAAATCTCAGCTGCCCTCAATAAAAAGGGATTAATCATACTTCTCTGGAGGGATAAGGGTGAGATTTAAGTAGAACAATGCAATCTGAAGAAACTTCCCGAGTGAGAATGATGCATTTTGAGAAGAGGAAGCTGGCCGGAGGCTTACTGTGCTCCCCCAGGGCCGTGGAGTCAGCCCACAGCTGAGACCAGAACCCAGGTGCCTGGACTCCTCATCGAGGGTCCCTCCCACCACACTGGGCTGACCCCAGGGGCCCACTAGAGTGAAGGAGGCCGAAGTTTAAGAAATGCAGAGGAATTCATATGCTCGCACACAAAGCCCACACTCACGTCCAGCTCTAAGGCGAGCCAATTGGATGCTGAGAAACAGGAAACAACCAAGCTATGAGGTAAACCGATCCAAGTGCTGAAAAGATAATTTGTCCAAAACCAGACCCCTGGTGAAGCTTCATTGTGTTATTATTAGCTAAGGATAGGAGTATGTGGAAATGAAGGGTGGCTGGGACCATTAATAGGCAATCTTGAAGGCCATTACTGACTCAAATATCAGGAATGAAGGCCTTTACTCTCTAGAATTTCCAGCTCTCTCCCTGGGGTGGTTTTTCTGATATGAAATCAGTCAACATAGGAAAACTGTCCCTTCGTTTAAATTTTTGATGCCACAAAAGGGCTGAGGGAGGAGAGGAAAAGGCTGTCCACAGGGCAGAGCGTGGGTCTTCCCTGGGGTCTGGGAAGGGGCACTTCGGTCAAACTTCCTTCTGAGGCAGCCCTGGGGGTCCTCACAACCCGAGGCTCTGCAAGGCAGAAGGAGACTTCCACTTACCCCTGTGGAGGGGAACAGAGCCGTAGCCCTCCAGTCCAGAGCAGCCCTGCCCTTCAGGGACAGGACACCACCAATGTGAGCTGTGGCTTTAGTACACACAAAGCACAGAACTTGACTTCTCCGGGTGCCCAATGTCATTGAACTCACACAGTATTTGTCTTTTTGTGAAAGGCTTATTTTATGCAGGATAATGTCTTAAAGGTTCATTCATATTGTAGCATGTCACAGCACTTTCTTCCTTTTAAAAGTTAAATATATAAAAATATGTTAATGTTACATATTATTGTCTATTATTAATATATAGGTCTGTGTGTGCAGATATGTATACATTGTGTGTGTGTATGTGTGTGTAGCTATGAGCATCCGAGGCATGGTTTTAGTTATTTTGGGATTAGATGGCTAGCGATTTCAGTTTTAATCATAAGAAAGAAAAGTAGCCTGGGATTTACCAAAAGAAATATCAATATAAAAGAAACCTATAAATGTATATGTATGTATGTGTATACACACTCTCTTTCTCTCTCCATGTTTTCTTTATCCATCTTCCACTGATGGACGCTGGTTGGCTTCCATTGTTTAGCTACCGTGACCATGGGTATACAAATACCTCCTGGAGTCCCTACTATGAATGGGTTTTGATACTGGTGAGAGGACTGCATCTGGCAGGCTGGAGCACTTAGGACAGCTTCCCTGCTTCCCTCCCATGGTGCCGGGCTCCTGGCCCCCTGCCTCCCGCTGTAGAACTGTTCACACCTGGGCGTTGACCACAGCAGGTTAAGCCCCGCTGCTGGTGAGCCCTCCCTGGTGGCAGCTGTGGCCAGCACCCCATAGGTTCGCCTTTCCTTCCAGGGAGGGCTGGGGCTGCACAATTTGTTGCCTCTAGGGGACACTTTCCCCCCACAAGTGCTGTACCTTCTTGCCCTTTCAGCTGAGGACACGGATGTGTGACTCAAACCCATGTAAAGAAGCACATCTCCCAAAGTCTTAATGACCTTCAAAATAGGAAATATTTTAATTGGAGGGTATGGGAACCTCTTTCCCAGAGTAGGGCTGTAAAGGTTACCAAAACATTTTTGAACAATGTGTTGAATAGACAAAACTAAAACTGTGGTTGAGTTTCCTGAAAAGAATTACTGACAAGCTTATTTATTGCAAAGCTCTTGATATCACTGAGGGTAAGTGGAAAAAAAAATGACAAGTGTTTCCAATATGCTGTGGCTTTGAGAATTAATTTATTTGTTATCTTTGAGAGGGAGGAGAAGAAATAAAGAACCAAATCAGAATCCTGGGTCATCACGCCCCAAGCCAAGCCCTCAGAACGGAGCAGATTTCCAGTGTGGGTTTGTTTTCCTAGGTTTTTCAAAGGTTATCAATTGGTCTTGTGGGTAAGCCTTGTATCTAGTTTGCAACAATAATAATTTCTTGTGGGAATGAAACTGAACAAACAAGCGACGGGATTGTTCTGAGCATTTTTCAGTGTTGCTCTCCGCCGTCCTTTAGGCTCGGCTGCTTGTTACTTCAGCCTCTGCTTCAGAGATGATTTGTGTTTTCAATGTCTGGCCAGAGCCACCCTCGCTCCCCTTGCAGAGGGGCACACTTTGGAGCTTTGGGGAGGGAAGATGTCTTTTCAGAATGTTCCTCTTGCAGAGGTGTTCCCACCACCTTCAAAGAACCGCTGTGGTTCACGTTCAAGGTTCAAGCCAGACAAGTCAGCAGCCACCACACCATTGTCCTCACCTCGGCCCTGCTCTAACTTTGCATCTGCCTCCCACTGAACCTTGGCCCCTTCTTCCTATCTGTTCTTTTAAGCAAATGGAGCCAGGGCAACATCCTCTGTAATCTTCTGTGTTTAAAAATCTCTAGATCTCAGTGACTCGGCAGGTGGAGCAGAACTTACTGGGCACAGACATGTCATTTTTAAATGCTTCTTATTCACCAGATGGCTGACTCCAGTTCCACCATCATGTCCACCTTTGTAAGGTGGCCCCCTGCCTGCCGTCTATGTAGCAACCAAGCCCAAGGGAAGGTGAGATTTTACAGCCTCTTTGAGACGACCGTGCTACTAAGATTCGATTTATTTATTCATTGTCATTGATTCCTACCATTTTCTTCAGCTCTTATAATGGAACTAAGTGCTTGATAGACATTTTCTTATTCCATCTTTGTGACAACTGTGTGAGGTGGATACTTTCATTACCCCATTTTACAGGTGAGAAAACTGAAGGTCTGCCTGGTTAATTTTTTAAGGACACATAGTTAACACTTCAGAATTCTGTTCCTTTGCCCACCAAAGAAGCTGTTTATGTTACTGGTAAACTTCCCTTTCTGGAGTTAGAATGTGTGAGATCTGAACTTAGAAGGCTAGACTCCTGATGGGCAGACACCCCCTTCACAGACACCTCCATCCCACCTCTGCATCACCAGCCCCAGCCCTCATTCCCCTTGGCACACACAGTTCAGGGCTGGGAGCAGACACCGTTGCAGGTTCTGAGTGTGCTGTGGGTAGCACACTTCCCCCAGGTCACCAGGGAGCATGAGCTAATTGTATTAACAAGCGGCATCTAGATTTTATTCAATTTTACACGAATCCTGTCTTGTTTATGAATGAACCTAACTTGGGGAAGGGAGAAGAGGGCCTCAACTATTTAACAAACAGAACTTCCCCTTGGGATGGCCAAGCTCCAGCAAGCCGGAGAGCACTACGGGTTCTCATTCACTGCTGTTCAGCTACTCTCAGTGTAAGTCTCGACAGCTGTCACTCTAAGTTTCCAACCAACAGGAACTGGGGAGAGGTACCTCTTTATGGTCTACGAATTGGATGTATCTGCCTGGAATGGGAGAGGTGGGGCTTCCCAGGGTCCTAGAATCCTCACGTTTGGATACAGGTTGGGTAAGGACTGAAGGGCCCTCTGTTCTTTCCAGCTCAGAAGTGTTTGAGTTTTTGTAATGTTATCATGCCCAGAAAATAAAATATGAAACCAGCTGCAAACTTCTGAAAACAGAGTGGGGAAAGCATGTTGTAAAAGAAATTAGACAACTCAAGCCTACTTGGTAACATCTATTTCATGAGGAGGACAGGGACTGCTCTGGAGAAACAAATGAAAAAAAGCAAGGCCAAAGGGCCTTGAAACCATTAAGAGGTGTTCATGCTCCAGCAGGAATGGGGCCCAGGCCATGCTGGTTTCAGGTTCCTTCTTACTACATAGATAAATGGCCAAAGGAAACATTATCCAAGTAGTTTCACATCAAAGGCTACATGGCAAGCTGATCTTCCTTTTAATCTAGCCAATAACCAAGTGAGAATTAGATAATGCTCATGTTTAGGAAGAGGGCTTCATGCCGCTCCGGAGTGGACTTTCCCATGCTCTCATTCCCAGCCGGTCTCCTCTGCTGAGCCCTGGCTGCAGCAAACATTCAGGGTGGCACAGATAGCCCAGCCAGGGGCCGTGGGCTGTTTAATCACTCTACAGAAAGTATGATCATACCAAAACTTGGGGGAGTGTCACCCTAGTTGGCTCAAGATCTTCAGGTGAGTTCTGGTCTCGAGGCAACCCACCCCCACTCCTGCCCTGAAGTCTGCAGGAAACTATCCTGGAGAGTGTCTGCAGAATGGCCTCAAAGATAAGTGGGGGATGACAAATTATGATGTTCTACAGACATCAGCACTTTCTGTAGTTGTTTAGAGGGTGTGTGCACAGCACGATGTCTCAGAGCAGCTGAAGAAATATATCACGATGTTGTTTAATCCTCACACACCTCTATGCGATAGGAAGGCCAGGAATGGCCATCTTGACCCTATGGAGGGGGAAGAGGAGGCCCATACCCCCTGCTCAGACACAGGCCTTGTAAATGGTAGGTGAGTGAGTGTGTGCAGGCTTCTGCTCGCTTTTCTGAGCCTCCGATCCCACATGCTCTGCATTCTGCCACATTTCCAGTCAGCTCCTGTCTTGGACAAAGGTGTTGTCTGGATCTCTCACTAAGCAGAGCTGGGGAAGGTCCTACATTATCCTCTGTAATTGGGTGGCTGTGCCAGGGAAGGAGTTGCAGTGAGAGAGCAAGGACTACTGGTTGAGTTATCTTGATGATGAGATTTCCAGGGTAGTCTGGCTTGCTATGGTCCCTGACACCTGTGCCCGTGCCCTGTGGAATAAACATTTGTGAAGAAAGAGAAGGGATGAGAAGGGGAGAGTGAGGGTAAGGTGGAAGAAGGGAGGATAGTTTCTTAGGACCCCTGGTGATGTGGGGTCAGGTCCTCCCCCCTCCGACAGCAGGGACCCACATGGAGGGTGGTAAGACTGTGTATGTGACGTACTTTCTAGCCTCATTCTGACTTCATTAGTTTTCCATCTTCATTTTCTTTCTTTTTGACTTCATTTCACTTCATCTCCACGTTAAGCACCCTTGTGGCTCTTGGGACTGACATTAGTATATCTGAATTATTAATCAACCAAAAATCCCTATAAAGCTAATAAATGGCTATATAGCTGCACCTAACTGCAAGGCGCATTCCTCTTCTGACTGCCAAGGTTGCCATTACAGAAAGCCTGCGTGGAGGTCTCTCCCTGGCGGTCTTGCCGTTCCTCCTCTTTGTATCTTTCTAAATTCTACTCATTCGTTCATACCTGTTCTGAGGCCAGTTTCCTCCTCCCCCAGCTTCTCTGGGCTCTAAATTCCTCCAGCTCATGGGCACTTACCAACTGTGAGCTCCTGTCCTCCCTCCCTGTGGGGCTCTGGGTGCACGCGAGCATGGCAAGGAGTGGGTGCTCTGTGCGTCCTGGGCCACGGAGCTCTGGGTGCCGGGTGTGGCCCTCTCCCTCCACCCCCAGCAAATGGATGGCACCAGTCTACTTCATCAAGAGAGATCAGCTCGACAGCCCCTAACTCTCAGGCTCCTCACACCATGCCCATCTCCCCTGCGTCTTTACTGCCTGAGCCCTGGAGCTCTCCCTCCTGGGTTTCTGCTGTGCCGCCCTGTCCCGCCTCCCTCCTGTTCCTCACTCCAGCCTCCCTTTCTCTTGCTGAGCTCTTTCTCCCTGGCGCTGGGTTTTAGCTTCATTCTCACTCTGAGCCATCATTGTATGTTCATGTCACAGTCCCGTCACCAGAGCCAAGTTCCAGTCTCCTATCTCCAGCCACCCCGCTAGAGATTTCTATTGGGGTGTTTCTTCATTGCCTCACAATGTACATGCTGAGAGACTGAAATCAAGATCTCTCTCCAAGACTGCGTTCCACGGTCAGCTTCTGTGGCAGTGGCACTGCCGTCTTCCCACTCTGCCAGGTTTGAAAGCTGATCTTTCCCTTCTTTCCTATTCATTCATCAAGCCTGGTGATGTTGATTTGTTTCCCTCCTCTCCACCCTTCCCCCCACTAGTGTTATGCCAAACTAACCCTGTAATCAGTCTCTCTTTCCAGCCACTCTCCGCCAGAGCAGAATGCTCCAACCACTGTTTCCAGTACTCTCCAGCTCAAAACCTACTAGTGACTCTCAATTTTCTATCCTATTACCAGGGAAAATCTTCGGCTGACCGAGGCCCTCTGTAGCCCAGCCAATGCCAGCCGGCCAGGCCTGCTCTTGCAAGCCCACCTTCTCATTATCATACAGTGGTCTCGGCCTCCTCTGTGCCTCTGGCTGTTACGCCTTTTACCAGGAATGCTTTCTACGCCTGTCTTATTTCAGATTCCTGCTATCCATACATGCTACAATGGCACCTTCCCAAAGACTTTTCAATGATTCCTTCATGCTGTCTTTCTCATTGTATTCCTCATGGCTCAACATGTAGGGCATGAGGTGTAATCACAGGGAGCCCGTGCCTTATATTTCAGAGTTTGACCCATGCCCCATTTGCTCCTCCAAGGACGAGGTACCAGCATCACACAGGCATCTCTTCCCCCCTCAAAGATGAATTTACTGTGGAGCTAAGTTATTAGGTTTAGTTTTTGTTTAACTTGACCAGAGCTTGGGTGGAGACTACGAGGTTTGGAAAGGGGGAGAGGGGCTGCAGTTCTAAAGGGTAGCAACCACTCCTAAAATCTCGACTCTGAGAGCACAGAGAGGGTAAACAAGCTCCAGCGTGTGAAGATACAGTCACCCTCTACATGTTTTTCACAGCTGCAAAAATATTTCATCAGGTTGTCAGCCTCTGACTTCATTTCACTTTGGTAAATAAAAACAACACTACTGCAAAATGCTATCAGCAGTGTGAGCTCCCGGGGCGTTCACCATGTTTGTGGGAACAGGCCCCAAAAACTCCTCTGAATTTCAGCTTTCACAGAGGGCGTTTTGAATGAAACACGTCTTTTCGTATATTTCATACATGCTCTACTTACTTGCCACCCAGACTACTGGCACTCGTGGATTTTGAATAGTGTCAGCTGTTCACCTTCATGCATTTTGCAGAAGGATCAGTAACCTGGGAAAGAAACACAGCTGAAAAACCCAGCTGCTGAGGGAAGGACCGAATCTACTTCGTGGGACAAAGACTTACAAACACAACCAAACAATCGCGAGGAGTACACAATATAAACGCTTTATTGCTAGCACAGAGGTTTCTTTTTAAGTAAATTAAAAGAAATAAATCTTCATTTTCACATTCTATATTGCAGTCCAAAGGTAACTAGCTGGTCCATGGATATGTCCACTGGGACACAGGCTACAGGAGAGCATGGCATTCACGCGGAGGAACTCAGAAACGCGGCGTCTGTCAAGGCTCTAGGCACTGGGCTGCTGAACGCACTGTCGGTTGTAAGTAACAGCAAGTAGAGATTTCTTTAAAACATCATGGATAGATAAGAATTATAAATAGAAAACCGGTATGGTTAGAAAGCAGAAAATTGTTAAATACATAAGGCTAAATATATGTCGCCCATATCCACATACTCTAGGTTATGTTTGGTACTTTTAAATAAATGATTTGCATGTAGGTAAAGACTGCATTGGACTTGGTAGCTGGAAAGAGGGAAGGAGGCTAACACTACCCGTGGCAAACTGGTGGAGTCACTGGAAGGCAGAAGAGGAGTGCGAGGCTGGAGGGAAGGGAACTGCGCCACCTCACGCCTCCTGCTCTGCAGGCTGCTGCTGGCTTGGGGCAGGAACGGGGTGTGGATGAGCTGCTGGGCATGGCAGAGGTGCTCTGGTGGAGCATGGTAGTCACGGCACACTGGAGCTCTGCAAATGGAATAGGACATCCCCAGGTTTGGCCAGATTTTCCAAGGTTATTGCCAACAGACTTAGGACACATTAGTAGGGCAGGATAGGCCAAAGTAACACTTGTGGCACTGGAAGTAGCAGGGGTTGGTGCAGGGGGTGGGGTGCAGAAGAAGTCATACATTCTAACCATAGAAATAATTCATTTAGTAAGAATTGCTGCCCAATGCTAGAAACCGGATTATTTCTATAAGGCATCCAGCATTATCAAATTCTCAAACCTAACCGGATTGTTTTCGGTTAGGTCTAAGTAAGCTTTGGAAGGGAACTTATCCATCTACGAAAACTAACCTACCCCCTATCTTATTCAAGAATAACCAAGAAGGAATTAAACACACACACACACACAAAAACGTGAAAAAAAAACTGTACAGCAAGCTCAAAAGCTGTGAACTACATGTGATGACCTCTGTATCTGTCGCCCTGATCTTTCACTCATGTTATGTATGTATCTAAAAAAACCCGGATTGGGTCAGGACTATCCTGAGTCCTTCTTAGTACATCCATAGTGTACCAGCTGCTGGCATTTTCGGTGTGGTCTGACTCTTAACTAAAACCATTTCATGCTCTGCTTTGAAGAAATGGCTAACACGAAATGGTAATTTGCTGCAAAACCTTGGAAAATTGTTCCTGGCCCAAACATCTAATTCAGTCAGCTGAGATCTCCTTGGAAGAGAAGGAGGAGTGAGTGAGCGGGGAGAGCCCGGAAGGAGGAAAATGAAGGTGGTGGAAGGTTACCTTTCCCCAAGAGGAAAAGAGCGGACAAAGGTACCAACTCACGCAGCTCCCTTATTTCAACCCTTGCTCCAGAGAGAGGGAGTCTGGATGTGCCCGGCAGCTCTTCCTCTTCCTTTCACCCCATGCTCTCCTGTTTGGTATCAGTAAGGTGACCCCTTCCAGGGTGCCCAGAAACTGTCCCAGCTGCTTGCTGTCACTGTGCAGTGACCTGCCTGCCTACATGTTATCATCTCAATCTTTAAATAAGGACTGTGGCTCAACTGTGTGTTCCTGAGAGCTGGGCCCTACAGAGAAAGCGGAGAGGGAGAGACGTGCGGGCTGGCCTTCAGCTTCCTCCTTGGCCTGCTTAGGAGTTCTTCTGGGGGATCTTTACTGTCACAGTCTTAACTTCTGAATACTCTCGCAAGCCGAATTCTCCCCTGAAACAGAAATGGGAAGGATCAAACGCTGGGGCCCAGCAACAGTGTGAGTCCCAGGAAGGTACAGGGCATCACCTACTAACAGCAGGTCTTGGGGTCTCTCATAACGATTCCTAATTGGGGGGGGGGGGCATTCTGGCCTTCTGAGGGGCAGGAAAACTGTCATCCCATGAGCAGCCACCACTGATTAAAGTTAAAGGATTGTGATTTTTCTTCCACAGTATTGAACAGAAAGGCAGTAACTCCCTCCCAGCTACTCAGAGAACTAGGCCTGGGGTTAGCCTTGGTGGAGGGCACACAGCTGACCCTGGCCTGTGCGCCTGGGCTGTGCGCTGTGGGCAAAGGTGGAACCAGGCCCATGTCTCTGAGCACCTTGGCTGTGTTTTTCCCCACAGGGCAGCACTGGTGCAGCTCTCATCCTTCAGGACAGCCCTGAGCTTTCCTCCTCTGCCCTCCCTTCCTGCCGCCGGACACCCTCTGCACGTCTCTGTTCCAACTGCTTACCCAGAGAGCTAGTCCCCATCAATCGAAAAGAAAAGGTTAAGATCCCCAGGTTGAGATCTTCTCTGTTTGTTATTCTAGGTCCCTTTTTCCTTGTTCCCTAGATTTACTAAACATGAATGAATATCTAATGGCCTCCCAGTGAAATGTACAAATCATCTGCAACACTGTGAAGACAGAATCCTGGGTAAGCAGGGTCCACACCCCCCAGTGCATCAGGGGGGAAGACTTAGGAAGTAAAAATAACTGACTATAGGTAAAGAACTGGGAAGTGATAGTTTGCTTTCCCTCCAAGATTCTCCTTCATCCACTTTCCCTCTGAGATCTTGGTCACATATCAGGGGCTGCCATTCACTCAGCCAACCATCACCTATGAGTGATGACGTCAGGTAGCTCCATGTGGCTCAGGGCAAGCAACACAAGTAACTGGATCGTGCGGGTGGTGAGGGCTGAGATGGAGGGCCAGGCGAGGGCTCATCTGCCTGAGCCCGCAGGACGCTCCCCTGCAGAAAGGACACAGGTGTGTGGTAGCACCTGCCTCCTGTGACACACCTTTTCTTCACCTCCCTTCTCTCTTCTCTTCTCCTCTCACCTTGTCTTACTTGCCTTTTCTATTTCATTTTAAAATCAAGCATGTTCTCTTCAGTCTTTTTCTTTCAAGTAGCACAACTTTTCTTTCATTCTCTTTAGCCACACCTTAGTGAAGCTTTTCCCGGCAGCTCCAGGACAAGCAGCTCCTCTCTGCTCTGTGCTCACAGAGCCCCTGGGCACACCTTGACCACAGCACTTGGCACACTGGGAGGAACGACTTGAGCATGGCTGTCTCCCCCCACCGAGCTGTATCCTACTAATTTCAAGTTTTGCCTCCCATCCTAGTATATGGCCTACATTATTGGGCACAAGGCAGGCACTCGATGGCCGTGGAAGGAAGGCAGCAAGGGCCCCTTCCTCCCCATCCCAGTTCTACCTGTTGTCACACCGTCTCCATGAGGAAAAAGCTAAAGAACCCTTAGAGATCTATTTGAACATGAAAGAATTAACAAAGGTTATCTTTTAAATAATTACAAAAGGTACAGAGTTACCACAACTGGGCTTTCCAAGAAAGACTTGCTGAACGGACTCATATGAGTCCTTCCCAGGGATCCTTATAGCCCCACACAAAGCTCCAATTGCTCTGCCAGAAGCTGCTCGGAGCAGCAAGGGCAGCTAAGGAGAGAGGGGACAAGCATGCAGTTCTCCTGTCTGTATAGGTCACCGTACTCAGAAGAATGAGAAAAATAAACTGCGACTGCCCCACTCATTATACGGCCCCTCATTAACTCCAGCCAGGCTAGGAGTCTCCTTATTACCAGCTCTGCTCTGGCTCCCTCTGGACTTTTCCTGTCCTTGGGCAATTCCAAATGTGTCTCCTCATCACGGACATCATGTGCCTCCTGTTTGAAGTACGTTAACTTCCGTCTGGTTTTCTGGCTTGCGCATGCACTTGGAGCAGACTCTGAACCACACTTCCCTCCCGCTCAGATCTCTGATTAGGGTGAGAGACATGTCAGAAGTCTGAAGAGTCACAAACGTCACAGTTCTGGCTGCTCTCATGTGTGACTGCTGGGTCCCAGTCTCTGGGTATGTGACGACATGGAAGACCCTGCTGGACTGGGGCTGCTTCTCTCCCAGGGCCCGGGCAATGAGCCAGGCACAGCCTGCTCCGAGACAAAGTGCACCGAAATCTGCTGTCATTAAGGACTGCCCATGGGCCCAGGCAGCAAGGAAAGCCAGCGAGAGGTCTTAGAGCACAGTGACCGAGGCAGCAGGCAGCGGAGAGAGAACACTGGCACTGGGGCCAGCAGACGGGAGCGCCAACTCGGCTCCACCATTCACTGGCTGAAGGATTCCAGTTGAGTCACCTCCATTCTCTTGGTATCCCGTCACCTCTCTGGCAGCAGGTCCTGAACCTCAGCACGTATATGTATCACCCAAGGAACTTGCTTCAACTGTAGATTCACGAAACCCTCCCTGAGTTTCAGTAGCTCTGGAGAGGGACTTGGAGACTGTGATACGGATTGTAATTTGGCTCACACTTCAAGAAGGTCTCTGAACGCCCTAAAGTTTAAATTCTTCAGTAATTTCACCATTTCATTCCAGACTCTCTCTCTCAAGTCTATTTTCTTCAGCTAAATTGTTTTGGTATGTGTAGTTCTTCAGTTACCAGGGAAGAGCCCCACTGGGGACGAATGGCAGGCCCTGCCACAGCTGGCCACGCATCGGGACACAGACACATTCCGTTGCTTCTCAGCGGACCAGGCCGTACTCCCTGAGACGGGAAAAGCTTGGCACACCTGGAGGTAGGGCGACGTGCTGCTCTCAGCCAGCCACTTTAGGAATCCCTCAGACTTACCCATGAAACAAATAAGCACTTCTGTTTAGGGTATATATTATATTTACCTGCCCTCTTATCTGGCTTGGAGCAGCATTTCTCAGAGTAAGGTCCCTGGACCATCTGTATCAGAATCCTTCCACAAGCTTGTTAAAAATACAGACCTGGGCCCTGGCCTAGCTCAGCTCAGAGTCTTGCAGCGTGAGTCCGCAGACAGGCATGCTTAACAATGCCCCGGACTGCTGGAGACTTCTTGAGTGCACGTGCTGCATGCCTATACACGCACATGCACGCGTGAGAAGCCTTCATTCAATCTGATGCTGCTTCTCATTTTCAAAGCTTGTCTCAGTTATTAAAATGCTGAGGCCCACAGCTTTCTGTCCAGCCCTCGGTGTGTGACTTGTCTTAGGGCCTGCGCTCTCTCACCTCTCATCTTGGGGGAGCCTAAATGAGGAAGAGAGGGGAAGGATGGGAAGAGCAAAGCACAAGGAAGGCGCTGATGGGTAGAACTGAGAACAGCTCAACTCAAGTCTCTGACAACAAGCGGCCAGACCGTCAAACAACCTGCAGAGGGCAGCCTCCCCGTGGCTCTCAGGGGCTGGGTCACCCCCCCTTGGAGCTTGCTGCGGGAAGTGCTACGACCCTTCTCTGCTCCTCTCAGAGGTTGTCATAAGGGCTCAGGAACCAAAGCTACAGGGGTTCTGTAGGCCATGAGGCAAACAGTTCTGCTCAGATGGAGGGCTAAGTGGAGTTCAGGGTGGTATTATGCATCAAATGAGACGGAAGACTCAAGGACCAAGACAGAGCAGCTTCTTTTACTTGAAGCATTTCCTGCCACTCCACATCACTAAAGGAAGAGAAAAAATGTTTGGGGGTAAGTACAGACAGAGAACCATGTACTTTAGACAAGATGAAGTGAGTCTCATCAAACAGCACCATGTCCTAATTATTTTTAACTGCACTGGGAATGCCAAATCACCATAGGGCTTACCAGACAAGTAGAGGGAAATGGTTCATTAGTCTCTGGGCACCTGTTATGTGATGTTCTGACACAGCCACACTGTCTCCTTGGCCATTTTTCTAGGCAGGGAGAACATTTCTGATGGGAATAGACTAGCCCGAATAATGTCTCATGCCTGGATCCTGCCAGGGGGCCTGCCCACGACAAGGGACCAGGGCTAGGCTGGGATTAGGTTCCATCGACCAGACATCATTTATTGCAAGTGTATTTTATTCCAGTGGTTCACTCTGTTAATTATCTGTGACAAAACAGTCAACGCAAGCAGCGTTCCCAGAGCCAGTGACTGCTCCAACATTTAAAGGCCCAGAGTAGCACAGACATTGAGGCAGGAAAGAAGTGGGAACTATCTGGAAAAGTGGGAGCAGAAAGGGAAGGCTGTATGCAAGTGGAGTACATGAAGATATTATGGAAGCTGAAGGAATACTAATAACTGAGCCAATAGGACTCAGATTGGTTATTTACAGGCTCTGGCTACAAAGCAAGAAACGGGCGCTAGAAGCCAAAAGCAAAGATTCAAGAGACAACAGCTTCTCCCTGGCACTGCCAGAGACAGAACATATGTTAGTGACACTAGCTGGAATTCAGGAAGACTTCTGCCACACTTCCAAAGCAACAGGGTTGTTAAGAAAAAGAGGTACTGCTTTCACACTTTCATAACACTCATCTACTTAATTAATAATGATGATAGCAGCTCACATTTTCTGAAGGCTTGCCAACCACTCTGTTTGATGTCTGCGTACTTATCTTTGACACTTATTCCTCCCAGTGACCCTCTGAGGTAGACATTAAAAGTACCCCCATTATACAGATGAGGAAAGTGAGGCGTAATGAGATTAAGTGATTTTTCCAAGGTTGCACAGATAGTAAGCAGTAGAGACAGGATTCAAGTCTGATCAATGTGATTCTGTAACTACTCTTAGCCTCCAAGCTATATGCACTTCATGGTCTACTGATTAGGGGCTAGAAATCACCAGCTAAACTCTCTGAGCATGTACATCCCCCGGCCTAGCCTTACAGGTCCACTGTACTTCCCCAGACACTCCACACTTACACTTTACTACAGTATCTCTTACTCTTCCCCCGCTGTTACCTTGCTTTGCTCATTGACCTTGAAAATATATCCCCCCTTTTCCACTACTCATGTGTTCCTCTCCTTGAAGGCCAATTCAGATCTCTGTACCAGATCATGCCTGAAGATTTCCCAGACTTCACAGTTTACAATGATCTCCACCCTCCCTGAACTCCTCTATACCCTTAGACTTTTCTGGGATTCTCCCGATTCTTTCAACGTTAGATACTCATTTACCCAACAACATTTTAAATATCTTACTGACCTGTATCTTAGATCATCAACTAAGCACTTGCTCAAAAAACTATGTTTCAGCAACGGCAGAGAAACTGGGCATGGGACAAGTTTCCCCTTGTGAGTCACAGGATTTGGAAAATATGATCAGCACTTTTAAAAATGAGGGAAAGTGGATTTTTTTTCTCCTGGATGGGGGCATGTTCAGCTTACAAAGATCCTGTCTACTGTTCATCCTTTGAATGCCACTCAAAATACTTATTTATATTGAAGTTTTCAAATAAAATCTCTCCTGAATCTAGTTACCTTCATTACAGTCTTATTTTTCAGGTCCTCAGCATCTCAGGAGGACTCTGTCCAGCTCTGATCCTATTCCTGAAGAGTCCCTGTGCCTGTCCCGGGCTGGATATCATGGGGCTTACGTGCATCTGGAGCCAG
Organism: Loris lydekkerianus; assembly: GCA_963574355.1. Taxonomy (NCBI): domain Eukaryota; kingdom Metazoa; phylum Chordata; class Mammalia; order Primates; family Lorisidae; genus Loris; species Loris lydekkerianus. The sequence continues at coordinate 21,017 of CAUYPK010014484.1, forward strand.
TGAGACCGTGGTGCAAACCTCTGATCTGCCACCGACTGGCTGTGAGACTAAGGCAAGCGACATAAACCACTCTAACCTTTAGTTCCTCGTCCATCCCACAGAATCACTGTGAAAGTCAGATGAGACATCAGACAACTAGCATAAAGCCAGACAAACAGCAAGTATTTAATTAATGAGACTTGCCATGGTCTGAATGTCTGTGTCTTCCAAATTCAAATGTTGGAACTGAATACCCAATGTGGTATTAAGATGTAGGGTGTGCGAAGTGATTGAGTCAGGAGGGATTAGTGCCCTTCTAAGAGGCTTGAGCAAGCTCCCTTCCTCCACAGAAGGCACCATCTATGAGGAGGCCCTCATCAGACACCAAATTTGCTACCACCTTGATCTTGAAATTCTCAGTCTCCAGAACTGTGAGCAATTTTTGTTGTTTATAAATTACCTAATCTATTTTTACAACAGCCAAATGAACTAAGATGACACATATTATTGTTACTGAAAAATCCTTATAAGAAGGATTCTAGTCTCTGCCAAGACATCCTCTACATGCCAAGCATCTTGGCCTTTAATAAAAACTCTGCTATCTCCTGTTCATACAGAATTTCCTTTAAAGCCCTTGAAATATGGTTCAGACCAACCTTTCTACTGTGTCTTCAATAAATCCCATCCATTGACCCTATGCCCTAACCCTACAGCCCCAAAAGCAAAAAATCCGGAAGAGGAAGGAACCTAAGTGAGTAGCAGAGTGGATGTGTGATAAATGACAGCCAGCGTTCCACCCCCAGAGCAGCAGCCGTGCTGGGAAACATGGCAAACCACAGTGCTCAGAGGCCCAGCCATGTTGTTACAGGGAATGAAAGTAAGCAAGAAATCAAGACTTTAGCTATCGCCTCTCCATTCTGATGTCAGTGAGAGATTTTCAAATGTTGCGAAGGCAAAACAGAACATTTCTGCAGGTCAGATTTCACCCTAACGCTGGTAGTTGGTGACCCTCGTGTTAAGCACAGCCAACTCCATTCTGGTCCCTGAGTGTTCTATCTGTTGTGCTTTCCTGCCTTTGTTTTTGCTGTCCACTTAGCCCAGAATGCCAGCTCCTAAAAGATGAAATGTTATTTCCTCTTTGAAGTTTTCTCTGACATTAGCCGGTGAAACAGATTGATTTTTCCTCTGTACTTACAAGATGTTTGACATACTTCTATAATAGCTCTTATGATACAGAATCAGTGGTAATGATTTTCTCTGTTCTTAGGATAAGGGAATGTCTTATTCATCTTTGTAGCATGTATTATTTAGCTTATAATAGTATATGCTCGACAAAATGTCAGCTTGAATGAAATGATGAGCATAAAGGAATCGGACTATTTTTAAAGTGCTCCTCTGCATTGATACTTGCCATCTCTGTTTCTCTGCAGGCACCCCCAAATTTGATACTTACATTTCTCTCCCATTCCCCGACATCTTGAATCCCCCAAAGGGGCTCTGAGCATTTAAGGCATTGTAACAGTTGATCCTGAAAGAAGAGAACACAGGTGTGAGTTAGTGTCAATTTTGCACAGAAAGAATCCACCTGATGGTATTTCTTTTGAAAGTTTTATTGAATTCCTTTTCCCAGATTAAAAATGTATACGGGTAGTTTATTATTTATTTGATTTCCTGATCTAGCTACTAAAGAGCATACCTTAGGGTAAAGCCTGGTCGCCCTTGGTCTTCCCCATCCTTCCAGAGGTATTTGTTTGTTTCATCCTGGCTCCTGTACCACCAGTGGCTCATTATGGCCAGAACAATCAAACCGACTCCCATCTTACCAGACAGTCCCAGCTTGCATTGCAGAAGAGACTGTGAGGGCCTTGTTGATGTCATTGGTGAAGACGGCTGCCACAAGTCCAAAGTCTGAGTTATTGGCTCTTTCAATCACTTCATCCATAGTCTTGAACCTCAGAATTTCCTGAACAGGGCCAAAGATCTGCAACAACATTGGCTGACTCAACATGGCCGCTTTACCTTTCTTTTACTTCTTTTCTGCATTTCAAAGCAAGTTTACTCTGCCTTGATTATAAATGACATTTAAGTTTAGCAGCACAAAACTGTAAAATATCTCAGACTTTCTCAGAGTAAGATTATATGAGCCTTAACCTTAGAGTTTGTTTAATACCCCCCCTCACCCAACCTGCCTGGCATCACCTGATTCCACCATGAGTACTGGGAGTGTGGTTTAGGTAGAGAAGAGAAGGCGGCATTCTCCATGATCCCCACCTCCACGCTGCTCCAGACTGACTGCTTCAGATTACAGTCAGCTCCTGGTTCCTCTAGAGCAGGGTTCTCAACCTTCCTAACGCCGTGACCCTTTAATACAGTTCCTCATGTTGTGGTGGCCCCCAACCATAAAACTATTTACGTTGCTACTTCATAACTGTAATTTTGCTACTGTTATGAATTGTAATGTAAATATCAGGATGTATTTTTGTTGTTACAAAGGGGTCGCGACCCACAGGTTGAGAACCAGCTCCAGTGCATACACATGAGGACATGTGAATGTTTTCTCTTTCCTGATTAACAGTCTAGTGAACCACATTTCGAGGAAGTGAACTGTGGCAACTGTATTGCTGAGGCCAACAACAGGCTAGTCTGATTATTCTATTGGCAAATAATAACCACGATCACAGAGCATGTCACCTGTCCTCCAACTAGCTTGCTTACCTTTTGCTTTAGCTTTTTTCTTAAAACTGGGGTCTTAATAGCCACATTTATTCTACTGTCAGATGAATGTAAATCAAAGATAAAGAGCTCAAACTCTAATATCTTCTACCAGAAATGCTCTGGATGCCATCCCAAGAAAGACGTGGCTTTGTAAGAACACCGTCTATTCCATACCTCCTCCTTGGCAATCCGCATGTCGTCGGTGACGTTGGAGAACACAGTGGGCTCAATGAAAAACCCCTTCCGGCCCAGTCCTTTGCCTCCACACTCCAGCGTGGCGCCCTCGGCCACGCCACTCTGGATGAGCTCCAAGATCTTGTTGTACTGCTTCTTATCAATCTGCAGGAGAGCGCACCCCATGAGTACAAGGACAGCCTGCTGTGAAAATGAAAATCAGCCTGCTCTCAAGGACCTTTCTCTCATTTATGATTTTTCAAAGCTAAATCTTGTGAAATTTGTTATTTACCAATTTTGACCTATAAAAATAGCAGTTTTGTATGATTCAGCCTCCACAATTGACCACCTCCCTTCATTGACAACCTCCTTATAAGCTGACCTCATTTCCATAGCCCAGACAGGCACCAAGTGTACTTATCAGCACAGCAGGCCTAGTTCCTGAGGCTAACCACCTCCATATTTTGACCAGTTTGCTATAGTCCCTCAGGTGGTCAACTTACAGAGGTTCTCCTGCATATTGAGGATTCCAATAAATGTACTCTCGGATGATACTGCCTAATCAGACAACAGCTGAAGATTTAGGAAATGTTTCAAAATGACGAGACACTGGCTAATTTATTATTCATTATTTAGATGAGGAAAAACAGACTTCCATAATCAAATGAATGATTTAGCAAGTTGCACTGACATTTAAAAGATGAAAACAACAGTTAAATTAATACATAACCTTTTAGATAGTGCTACATACCAAAATTCTACTGGGGTTTATTTTTAAGGGAATCCCTTTAAAGGAAACTTTGGAGGAAAAGATTAAGTATAAAGGACTAGCTCCTCAGTCCAAAATATAAGGCCAACTTTGCTCACCCCAAAACTGATACAGTTATCATTCAGTTTTTTCTGGAAATAACACAAAAGCCCACATTCGCTCAAGTCTGCCTTGCTTACCCAGAATATCCATCTCCTCTTGAGTGGTCCCTGAGAAGACATTGTCCCTTACCAGGAAAACCCATACTCTAGTAACTCTGATGGGAGCTGGTCCAAATAGACCCTTAAAAATTCTCAGACCCTTTCTACAGATTGAAACTAGAATTCCATTTGGAAATATTCCTTGATGGTCATAGTGAGCCTGCAGAACTAGCCAGTGCAGTCTGGCCACTTGGGAGAGACTTCTGTGGTCCTCCCCAGCCCACCACAGTGCCTAAAGCCTTCAGAGTAAGAGACACGTCACATGCAGCAGGAAGGGTCAGCCAGCCCTTCATTGCCTACATATTTACGAGCCACAGGTGATCCATGCAGACTAGGTCAAAGAATTGTTGGCATCTGGTGAAAGGGCAAATGGCTCTGGGAAGGACAGACACCAGCCTCCTTGCCTATGGTGCCTGCAGGGATGTCAGGGTAGGAGGACTGGGACTCAGTTTTTTGTCAAGATTCCCAGGGCTTTCTTTAGAGCTGACATACCAGCTTACCCCTTAACTTCAAAATATCTATAAGGCAATTTGTTGACCAGTTGAACCCAACTATGGGTTCCTAATCCCATAGTTTTACAAAGATTAAAATTTAGGAAGAGAAAGAGAAGCATAAGAAATAAGCAATCCCTCCCTGGCTACACGTCGGGCTGTGCAGACCTGGAAGAATAGGGAGGCAAGAGAAGAAGCAAGGCGCTACTTCGTTGAGTCCCATGAGAACATCCAGTTTGTGTAACAGTCAGGGACAAAGCAAACAAAGGAATGTTTAGGAGGTCTTTACCTGGGGACCCTGCTCAGTAGTGGGGTCAAAGGGACTCCCCACTATGCGCCTCTTGGCCCTTTCCACGCTTCTTCTCACAAACTCCTCATAGATGGACTCCTCCACGAAGATGCGCGACCCCGCGGTGCAGCATTGGCCTTGGTTGAAGAACACGCCCTGGTGCGCCTGCTCCACGGCGTAGTCCACTGCAACAGGGAACAGCCAGGCTCTCAGCACCGCTTTGCCTGGGAGGGGCCTTCTGGGGAGCCACCTCCCTCCCCTCACCAAAGCCCTAGGTGTAATGCTGTGTTCACTGTGGCTCACCGTAGAGCGTAGCAGCCACTAGCACTGGCCTGCGAATGCAACTCAACTTTAGTTCTAACTCAACCCTGATAGTACTTGCTATGTGAACTGGAACAACTCGATTTCTTTGAGTCTCTTTCTTATTCTGCAAGTAAGAGGATTGGACTACATCATTCATAACAAGAGTCTCAAACCCCTAAATGCAAAAGGACAGGCAGATAAGGTGAAGGATGTGAATCTGCCAAGTGGCAGATGATGTAAAGGAGAGACTAAGAAGGGAAGCCACTACATTTTACTGTTGCTGTGCGTGAATCTATCTGGCCCCAGGTTGCCAGATATGTTCAATTTTCAAAAAATCCAGAAATTGATATTTTTTATGTGCTGCTTTTGTTTTGCAAGCACAGGGTAATGTTTAGGCAAGTAAAAATGTCTATACTCCGTATTTAGCCTAGTTACAATCTTGATCTACAGCTGGATATTTAGCATGTTGATGATTAACAGCAATGGCTCTTCGTCAAAGACACTAAGGTTTCTCTGTAGTGACAGGGAACTGTATATTAGCATATGATAACTGTTTCATTTTCAGTATCTTACATTTCAAGATAGCATTAGCAACCCTTGTATGTGCTAATTGCTAATGTCTGGCTGGCTGAATCAATCCATGTCATTCCCATGGAGTGCCTAGACCTCAGGAGGAATCAGTATTAGGAGTCTCACTCCCTTTACAACTAGTAGAAAGTGAAAGCTAAACTTGGCCAATTCCAAACTGGGGCTGAAATTCAAGCAATCTGCTTCCTGTTTTCTGAGCTCTCCAGTAGTGAAGTTGGGAAAGCAGCTCTGCCTGGCAAAATGTGAAGGGGGGAGGGGGAAGAATCCCAAAAGAGACATCAAAATTTCCTTCCCTGGAAAGCTTCAAAGCAGAAAGATCACACCTGTGCAGAAAAGACTAGGTGGTATCCTTCCTCGACACATGGAGTTTGCTACATCACTGCTCTGAGTCTCACAAAGTCCTACTGGCAAGGAGCAATGACTCTAAATTTAGGACCATTCGTGCTGAACTGACCAGAGAGTGTTGTCATCTTAATTGAAAATCATGGGTGCAGATGGAAGGAGATGAAAGGACTAAACAGAGAAGGGGTTGTGGGTTTGAAAGAATGTAGACAGGACTAGTGAAGGAGGATTAATTTTTAATGATTTACCTACCAGCCATCAAGCATAGTTGAAAAGTTTTTGATTTCCTGAATCGAGGCAGAGAAACTATAGGCACGGGGTGGCTTGGACCACTGTTCTTTCAACCTTACGCCAGGGCACTATGTACACCACTGACCAGGCTTTCACTACTCCTTCCCTATCCTACAACGGCGGGGTTAGAAGGGCTCACCAACGTCTAGACAACTCTGTTCAGTCATTCACTGGTAAGTGCTCTTTCCCCCAAATTAAACTCCTTTCTCCTCAGAAGGAGATCTTGGCTGTCCTTTGTTTCAAAAGTGGAGGCACACTAGAGACCAGCAGAGGGTCGTGTGCTGGGACGTGTATGAGAGCTGTGGCTGACTTACGATCGGCATCGGCAAAAATGATATTAGGACTTTTCCCTCCGAGTTCCAGAGTTACTCTCTTCAAATTACTTCTTCCAGCTGCTTCCTGGATAAGTTTTCCCACCTGCAAGAAAGGAAGTGGAGAGAGCTTCTGCACACCCTGTAGGCAAGATAGTCAGTGACCAAAGCCTGCTGCGGGCAGCAACGGACTCAAAGGCCGACTGTGCCTCTGGGTGACACAGGTATGGCACCGCGGTCAACTTGGGTGACAAGATACAAGTGAGCGGGAAGCAGTTTAATGTCCAAAGTGAACTGGAGGACTGCTTTAGTGTCATGATGGAAAGAACAAGAAAAAGAGAGTTAAATCTGAAATCTTAAAAACACTGAAAATTTCTCTCAAGACAACTGGCAAGCAAAATGTAACTAGAGATTTCCATCACTGTACTTTGGCCTTTAGCTTTGGACCCTCGCCTCCAGAAGAAAGCCAACTGGCTCCAGTTGAAAGATATGATAATAATAAAACAAATTGTTCATGTATCTCCAAAACTGCCAGGTATGATTTTTTATCACATAGTCCAAAGAAACTACTGATACTATAACTTTGCCTCTGCCTAGGGCTACAGTAAAAGTGTTCCAGATAGCTGAGGCTCTGTCTCTACTTATGCAATATTACAAATGCCTTCTACCCTCAAATCCAATGAAACAAGAGAGCGAGTTGGGAGAAAGCATTTGTCAGTGCGTAGACTCACATCTGGGATGAGATTGAAAGTGTCAAGTGGAAACTCGGGTGCCCCCCTGAGAGCCTGTGCTCAGGAAGAGCTCCTCTCCTCAGTGGAGGAATGCCGTCAGCTCGGGGTCCACCTCAGCTGAAATGTGCTCCCTCACCCCAGGAGATGCCCTTCGCTGCTGGTGGCTGAGCTATGAAGGCCCTTTTGGCCCACCACAAGACAGCCCTGAGACCACATCTGTTCCACGACTCCCCTGGCTTTTGGCCAAGGCTGTGTCAAGCCTGTACCACAGTTCCTCCTCTCTTTGTGCCCACTCCCCTTTAGCAGCCTCCCCAAATAAATACCCTGCACCCCAAACTCCACATCGGTGAAGGCTCCCGGAGAGCCCGACCTGCCCACAGGCGGTGACTCTACTGCAGGGCGGCCGGTGCCCAGCAGCCAGGCAGGCAGCTTGGTGTTCATAGGTGAAAGATGCTGCTGGTGCCTGGAATTCCACTACAGTTAAATATTGAAAAGGCCTGAAGAGGGGAAATGCTAAATGTACTTTCAATTCCTTCAGCCCCTTGTTGAGACCCTCCAGCAGGACTAACAACTTCTCAGGAAGTGGAGAGTAGTGACTAAGGAAAAGGTTCTGGATCCAGACTGCCTGTAGTTTTTACTGTTTCTACCACTTACTACCTGTTTCCCCTGGGGGGGGGGGGGGGAATTATTTAACATCTCTGAGCCTTGGTTTCCTCCTGTGCAAGTAGGGATAAAGTAGTGTTTACCTCAGGATTTAGGTAAACCTCAGTGGTTTACCACAGGTGCCACGTAGAACCCAGCCTGGCACACGGTAAGTACACGCTAACCCTAAGCAAGGCCCCGCGCCCTTCTGTGTTCCATGGAGAGGGACTGCTGGATGTTCCAAAAGAGGTCTGCTCTGAATCCCCAGGACTGCCTGTGCTATTTGTTTCAGAAAAACACTGGGGAAAGACTCTGACTCCCCCACAATCTCTTAAGATTACTCCCTGGATGGATTAAATGCTTCTGTATTTTCACTTCAATTTTGCCTCACTGTAAAAACTCTTAGAAAATACACCCTCATTCAGAGGAAATCTAACCTTGCCATGGGGTGAGGGCGATGTCTCAGTAAGAGGGAGAATTTAGGTTTCTTGTTTTGCAGAAACATGTTACTTACCAAGGAGTTAGAAAATGCTAAAATCTGGCCCTACAGATGGAAGGGCAGACTTGGGTCCGCCAGCCAGGGTGCCCCTTCCTGCCCTTGCCAGTATTTCTTCTACTTCCAGGTAAATTCCTCAGGAAGGTCTAGGTTCAATAAAGAGCCAGTTCTCAGGCTAAATCGCTCTCTTTCCAAGAAGAAAACATGAGGACACAAAGAAAAAAAGAATCCGGCCTTCTTCTCTGGCAAAAGAACAGTATCGGGTGAAACTGTGACTAGAAGCCTGAGACCCTCAGAGGTAAGGGCAATTTGGGGAAGAGCCACCTCAACTTCACGCCAGCACCCAGAGGGAGCCCCTGAGAATACTGGGGACACCTCGGTGTGCCTGCTTTTCTGAGGAATTTTGATGAGTTTGGCTCTCGGCTTTGGGGGAATCCATATTAATTAACATATATTCACTTTTAAAGTCTAGGAAGATAAACTGGTAAGTGCTTCCTCAAAGAAAACGATCACTGGAATTCATAAACATATTATCTTCAAAAACCTGACATTTTATTGAGTAGTCTATGTCAGATACTTACACGCATTAAGTCATTTAAACCTCTCAAAACCCCCATGAAGTAGATATCTCATTTCAGAGATGAGCACATTTAAGAGTCAGAAGTTAATGAATATTATTACCAGATTATCCAGCTGGTTAACGGCAGAGCTTGTAGGTCAATGCATGCTCCTTCCCTTCCTTCCTTCCAGCATTCTGTCCATCTTTAAGCAATCTTTTCTATATTTATGGAGCACTTAATATATGCCATATACCACCAAAATCTTATCCCTGCACTCCAAACTGATTTCAAAGACTGTAGGAACATCAGCTCTTTTAGACACAAATAATATTCACAAATCATCAGTTATAAAACATATTCTGTCTTCAGATTTACATTTAAAAAACAAGCACTAGCAAGCAGAAATCATGGGTTTTACACGTAGTAAGATGCTGAATAAATATGTGGTGTTGGTAAAAAGAATGCCAGCCCAGCGGCACTGCATTTGTGTTAGCCCTATACCTTGACCTTCATCAGACCATTCTAGGGGTTATTTTTTGCCATTGGAATGTCAGCCAGTGATTATTTTCATGGCTATAGTAACTATACAATGCAAAAGTCTTGCTCAGTCTATGACTGTCAGAGAAGAAATACCCAAGAATAATTTCTCCTACAGCAATGCTTTGCCAGCCTTTCCTTAGAAACCAAATTTGGGCTAAACACTGCAAGGCAAATCTCAGATGAATAATGCCTTTCCTCTTCATCTTTGGAAGAAGGTCAAGTTGCCGTCCAGCCTCAAGAAAGAATTGGATCTGTCAGGCTGTGGGAGAACCACTTCCATCTGGAGTGGCCTCAGGACACACAGGCCTGAAAAACCCGTTTTCACCAACCTCTTCCATTCAGCACATACTCACAGTTCTACTGTGTGCCGGGTGCACTGCTGGGCATAACCCTCTACCAACAAAGAACTCACAGCTAAAAGGACTCGAAGGTAAACTTAGGAGGTGCTCAATAAGTGCCACTTTGCAGAACACACAGGAGGAGAAAATCCTGGCCTAATTTAATATTAGATCTCGACAGATTCAACAATTGCAGTCCTCTGTTATAACCCAGAGTCAGACCCTTCTGGTCCTTACCCATAGAATTGGGCTAGGGTGGAACAACTTTCATTACTTACAGGATAAGGCACTATATGCATTCCCATGATACAGTTTTCAGGTCAAACTCTCTTTGGAAAGTTTTATATTACTGCTCATGAATTCTCCCCACGAGTGAAGCAAGGTTAACTGACCCCAAATGGGAAGTGCTCCTCATTATCATTATCATTATCATTGTCATGAGAGCGAAATGCTAATAAATGCTCCTCATTATCATTGTCATGAGAGCGAAAGAGGCAACAGAAAGAACAGATGCAACTGTAAAGTCGGGGGTTACTGTGCTTAAAAACAAAGAGTCTGGTGAGAACAGGCTCCATGTCTGCTTACAAAATACAGTAAGTCTACGAAAACCAAGCCAAAATATTACTTATACAATCCCATTCAAAGGTTTTCAAGGTCAAAATCTATGAGATTAGAATGCCTTAAAAGAGAATGAATTACACACGTGAAACACAGGCCTTTGCCTGACTAACCCTTCTTGGATGGAACTCAGGTACAGTTCCCAGGGACATGTGCTGCACATGTCATCTTTAACCTCTTCCTACCTGACCAGAAGGTGGGAGCACAAGGAGGCTGTGAGGAGCATAGGTCTTCCTTGTAGGTAAAAGTCAGGTTGGTAGGGATGAACTTCACGAAAGCAAGCCCTATTCTGATGCACTAGGCAATGTGTAAGATAAAACAGATAAAAATGCAGTTTGAGAAATTAACTCCTGTACATGATGTGAATATAGATCAAATAAAACAAAGGTGCAGAAATGACATCTCACGTTCATTGTCTTTTTTCAGATGTCTTTTAGAAGTCTTTTCACAGAAAATGTCACAAGGTACCTGTCTTATACCTCCTGCCCCAGGGCTGAAAGCCAGCTAACTGCAACCATATTTAGATCTGTGGACTCTAGCCTGCCCCACAGAAGTCAGCAGACCTGGTACTACAAACTCAGGTTTGGTTCCCAAGGCACCTTCAGTTTGGAGACGCCACTTCCCCTCCCCCTGGTCTCAGTTCCTTCATCTGCAGAATGAAGGCACAGGCCAAGCAGCCTTCCTGTCCCTTAGTATCTGACTTAAAAAAAGACAGACAGGACTCCTGGGGACCCTGCTCATTCTGTGAGTCTGCCTGCAATTCTTCTGTGTTTTTCCTTGCCTTATGGGGCAGAAATAGCTTGTCACAGAGCACCACAGCTGCAACAAATGATAGAAAAATCTGGTATTTTTTTGGTTTCCCTGCACAGAGCTCATTACAGGAAGAGAAAGTGATAGGATTGCTCTCGTGGAGTTTCTGAACTTTGCACTCCCTGGAGAACCTCTCAGGGCTATCTGTGTACCCCCCACAGGAAAGGGCAGTAAACTGGGGGATCCCCCACACATAATGAAACTGGGCTAATTCTCAGCAGGAATGTTGGCACAGATCCACTCTGCCTCCCATCCTCTTTGAATAGGCTTCAAGATTGATACAGGAGTATCCCTGGAAGAGCCACAATGCACCAGAATCATGTTCACGGCAATGTAGCAGCGCAGGGGAATGCAATTTGGTGCTTTGCAAGAAGAATAATTTGTTATACAGACAAAAAAGAACACAAAAGGCTTTTCATGCTCTCTGTATTCAAGGCAGTTGCTCGCTGAACAGTTTGTAAAGTTAGGTAAAATTTTTCTTTTTATTACTCATATTAAGGTAAGATATTTCATTACACATATTAGGGTGAATTTCTTCTCAGAGTTATGAATCCATTTTTAAAATAGAAAAATCTCCGCTGGAGATCTCAGTAAACTGGTCAAAAATGCCACTTCCTGACGTGTAATTTCATCTCTTAAATCCCAAACAGCTTTACTCCATGGTTCTTCCCTCTTCTCCTTCTTAACTTTCATTGTTGTATGTCCTGGTTCCAACAGTGATGGAATTAGAAATGGCAAAAATAAATAAATTGGCTATTTCTTGTCTTTTCTGAAATACCCAGAAGTAAAGCCGAATCAACCCCTTCAGACTTCCACCAGAAATTAACAGGACCAAAGCATCTGAACAGTTCTTTTAATGAAGGCCAGCCACACAAAAACACCTGCCTCTTCTGGAACATGCCACAGCGCCTTTGTTTAAGCTGTCTCATCTGCCTGCACTGCTCTTTCTCCCCTTACTTCCTTGATAAATTCCTTTTTCCAGACCTGAGTCTTGGCCACCTCCTCGAGAAACTCACTTTCCCTTCCCAGCCTCCCCACGGTTTGGCGTTCCTTCTCTGACCCCACAGCGCTTTGCACGCACCTCTAGCACTGGGCTTGTTATTAGCCGTCTTCCCCAACAGACTGAGTTTGCCAGTGGAGGGACTCTACTTGATTATTTTTTTTAATATGTGTATGTATGCTCAGAAGACTTCCAGTAATATGTGTTGTGTCAATGAGACAGCTCTTGGTATCTCTAGAGATTGTGATCATCTTAGTCTGGAGTAGAACACAGAGGCCTGGGTCTTTTTCAAAAATTCCCAAGAATATTCTAATGCTGCTATGGTTGAAAACCATGAGATTAAAAATCTTTAAAGTACGTCTCTTACACTGTCTTTTTAACCTTGACAGTTGTGCTGGTTCTACTTGCCTACTTTAATGTTATTGTTGATTGAGCAGCTATTCTGTGCAAACATTTCATTTAATCTTCAAGACAACCCCGGGAAGCAAGAATTATTATCCCACGTGTAACTGGAGGAGCAGAAAGACTCTGAGAGGTCCCGCAATGTCTTGCTAATAGGCCCCCACTGAGCGGCAGAGCAGGACACCCAGCCCTGGTCTCCTTTCCTTCTAGCACGGCTTCTCTGTGTGGCTCTCTCCCTCGAGACCTCCTCCTGGGGACTGGGCCCCCTCTTGATGACTAGAATCCTGACAGTTAAAAACACTATCTACCACTAACGTATTGTAGATCAGCAGTTCTTAACCTTCCCAATGCCACGATGTATTTTTATTGTTACGAAGGGGTCGCGACCCACAGGTTGAGAACCGCTGCTCTAGATCAATTACTCTGTACACGTGGACATCCTTTTGTCACAGAAGACTCCATTTCTATTTCAGATAAATTCTAAAAATCAAAATCCTGATTTTTGTGGTCTACTTTGATAGGAAGATAGGGAGAAACAGAGTATTTAAGTCAAAGGTATTATATGTCCTACTAACTTGGTGACCTAAAGGGACAGGTACTTTAATCCACTTCATCCTCAGCTTGCATTCTCAGGAGAGACACCTACTGTGGAATCTTTGATGTAGCATAGAGAATAAATCATGATCTCTCATCCAGCAAGCAAAAACTGTTTAATTTAATAATGTTTTTTTAAAGGAAAGAAAGCTCATAGCTTAAAACTTGTACACCCACCAGTTTTATCACATCGAAAGGGTATTTTTGATTAAAATGTAGAATGATTCACTAGTGGACTCACACAACCTTAGGAAAGGGCCTATTAGCCGTTTTTAAAAACAGCTAAAACTATAGCAGACCATGTCCTCCACCTACCAAGTGGGGGTGAGGCTAAACAAGGGGAGAGAGCTGACCCAATTCATTACTCACACAGCAGAGATGATGTTTGTATCATGCAACATGACATTTACCTCACTTAGGAAATGAAAGGAGCACCCCAGCTGCGCAAATTAGAATGAGTGATAATACAGCTGTTAGCTACAAACATTTGTTTGGCACGAATCAATCGGGACTCTCCCGTAGTTTGCTTTGATGGTCTCTCTGCTATCTTGTTTACTAATGAGGAAATCATGGTTTGAATAAAGAAAACACTATACCAAGCAAAATGCAGACTTTTCCCCCGTACTTTACTGAGGTTGTTTATGGACTGGGTTTATAAGAGCTCCTTCCTATTCACTTATTAAATATTTACATGCATTGCTTATGTATTTAGCTGCATAAGAAGAAGAAATTAATCCCATCTTTAATCTGAGTCAAGTTGTTTGCTTTCTAAAGACCTTTTGCTAAAGTAAAATGGAAAGCAGCCACCTCAAATAAGGTTCTCGTTACTAAGGTTCTTGTTACTGACTGTTCCAGACATTCCGTGATGCACTAATAGATCCCATCTCCCTAGGGTAATCACAACAGAAGCCATCATCAAATCCATATTTATGTTACATGTTCATTCTAGAGGAATCCACATAATTTCCCAAGCAGTCTACAGAGTTGAAAAAAGAATAGACGGCTAAAAAAAGTAAATAACTACAAGCTGAAAAGGAGATCAGGGATTATGTAATCATTTGATTTGCCTATGAAAATTCTTCACCCACTGCTATTAACTGGGTAATTACAAGTTGGCTTTCATGTTCCATGAAATGCTTTCCTTGCTCATGTCCTCTAGTGTCTGCCAAGGATGTCATTCCAGAGAAGAAAGTAGGAGGTAGCCTAGAAGACACAGGATTAGTTTCCTTTCAAATGAATGAAAGCCTCTTTAGAGAGAAGTATCAAACCTAGACGCCGTCAGAAAAATTTACCTGAAATGTGCTCTATGCTGCGATAGACTACCTGTTTGGAGTATTTCTAACAGCAGAACACTTCACAGGACTACCTTACACCCTATTCTCTTTCCCAAATTCTCCTCTGTCTCTCTCTCGGTTGTCCAGTGATCAGCTCCATCTTTGAAGATTACACACATAGCTGTTAATATTCTTCTGGAAGATAAAGAACTTCCTGTTACTAAAAAGTGACAGTAATCAAAATAGTGTGATATTGGTGAAGACACACAGACACACAGATCATGTGCCTACATGACACTCAAAGGAAATGCTTATTGAAATATTTCAGATTTTTTAGTTTCCAGATTAAGGATGCTCAACTAGTAACTATAATGGAAATGTTCTAATATATTAAAAAACAATCCCAAATCTGAGTGCCATGTTGACAAACACACAGTTTCAGAATTTGGAACATTCTGGATTTCAGATTTTCAGATAAGGGATATTCAACCTGTGTAACCATAAATGTCATACTACTCAGCAACAAAAAGGAATGAATCATTCATATCTGTAACAACACAAACAGATCTTAAAATAATCGTGCCGAGTACAAACAGCCAGACAAAAAAAGCATATTCTACATTTCCATTTATGAAGAATTCTAGAAACTGAAAATAATCTACAGTGCCAGAAAGATCAGGGCCTAGGAATGTGGAGAAGGGGTGGAGGGAGATGTGAGAGAGGTTATAAATGGGCACCAGGAGGAGGCGGAGTCTCCACCTGCGATGATGGTTTCACAGGTAGATGAATACATAAACCAAGAATTCTCAAGTTGTGTAACTTCAAATGTGTGAAATCTAATGCGTGTCTCTTATACCTTAATAAAGCTATTAATAAATATACATGAAGAAAATGATACTTTATTAGATAAATATACATACAAGAAAAATGATACATTTTTAGAGCAATTACCCTATACATCTCTTTGTTGTTCTTTTGCTGACTATTGGCAGGGAAATTATTTTCAATCTACCTGACTACTTAAAGTACAATTTAATGGTTTTAATTACAAATGCATCTGCAATAAATCAATTAAATTTTAAAATAAATGGAGCCCCAAAGGGGAAGAATAAGTAAATAGGGGGGTAAAAGAAGGAACTTGAAGGAAAGGAAAAGATGGTGAAAATAAAGAACAGATCAGAGACCAATTAGATAAATGATGATGAGTGGAACAAAAAGAAGGCAGCATTTGAGGTTACAAGTCTAAATAAGAAGAGACCATCACAGTCACTGGAGACGTGGACTGGTTCTCACTTATCTGTACAGATGTCTATGGCCACACCACCCTGAAGGTCTTTCCTGATTTCACTGATCTACACAGAAGGTAGAAGAAATTACCAAGCTAAGGACTCTGTGGATAAACAAGGGAAGAAAGTTCATTTCAGGCAGAAAAGAATGACATGTGCAAAGTCACAGAAAAGTGAAAGGCACATCATATTTGGGGGTTTGCAAGAAGTCTGGTAAGGCGAGCATATGAGGCAGGTGTGGGAGACAAAGGTGGTGAGGAAAGTGGGGGCCAGGTCATGAATCAGCCTGTCTGTTCCCTAAGGAGTTTGGACTTCAGAATGTGATGGACATCCAGGTAGAGGTGTCCACCCTGCAGCTAGAGACCTAGAGCTCCAAAGAGATGTTAAGAACATCCTAAATGGATCTAATAGGGCATTTTCTGGCCCTGGGCAAGTCTTCGGTGTCCCATATTCTTTCTGTTTTCCTCACAGGCTCTGTCCCCCTACTTCAGCAGTTCTCAACCTGTGGGTTGCAACCCACAGGAACTGTATTAAAGGGCCGCAGCATTAGGAAGGTTGAGAATCACTGCCCTTCCTGCTTACCACTTCAGGAAGTGATGGCTACAGAGCCCACAGCCACTGCTGCCGTCGCCGCGGAGCTGGTTTCTGTCCATTTCACTTTGTCACCCTGAATAGTGTGTCATGGCGTCCCAGCTCACAACAACCTCCAACTGTTGGACTCAAACGGTTCTCTTGCCTCAGCCTCCCCAGGAGCTGGGACCACAGAGGGAGTCCTGTTCCATTGACCAAGCTGACCTGAAACTTCTGGGCTCCTGCCTCAGCTTCCCAAAGTTGAACATGTTCCTGCCCCTTCTACCTCTGCAGATGAAGTGGAGAGCCTGGATGTGTGTTGTGAAGCTAAGAAACTACTGGGATTGGGACAGAAACTTCTGGTGATGGGTGCTATTCCAGCAGCTGTCAATGCATTTCGGGAAGCAGCCAGTATTTTAGCTAAGAAGTGTGGTGAAACAGCTAATGAGTGTGTAGAAGCCGCCTTTTTCTATGGGAAATCACTTTTGGAATCGGCAAGAATGGAGAATGGTGTGTTGGAAAATGCCATGGAAGGTGTGCATGTGGAAGAGGAAGGAGAAAAAAACAGAAGAATCATCTCTGGTAGAAAATAACAATCATATAGACGAAGAAGCAAAGGAAGAGTTGAGAGAACAGGTTTCTGATGCCCTGGGAGAAAAAGAAGCAGCCAAAAAAAAAAAAAAAAAACAAACCCAGACGACATAGTAGGGCTGAGTACATTGGATACTTTGTTCCCTAAGAATATGGGGAAGGGGGAGAGGGAGGGGAGGGAGGGAGGATGGGCGGAGGGAGGGTGATTGGTGGGATTACACCTGCGGTGCATCTTACAAGGGTACATGTGAAACTTAGTAAATGTAGAATGTAAATGTCTTAACAGAATAACTAAGAAAATGCCAGGAAGGCTATGTTAACCAGTGTGATAAAATGTGTCAAATGGTCTATAAAACCAGTGTATGGTGCCCCATGATCACATTAATGTACACAGCTATGATTTAATAATGAAAAAATTAAAAAAAAAACAAAACAAAAAAAAAAAAACCCAGAAGACAAGTCTCTGGTCACACCTGGAACTGATAAAGAACAGGAGAGTGAAATCGAAAGAGGTGGAAGAGAAGATCTGAGTATCAGTGTGCCCGAGCCCACAGAGGAGCTACGGGAGAAAGTCGAATTGACACCAGATCAGTTCATTGAAACCTCTGAAGAGGCGAAAGGAGCCGCAGCGCCAGAAAGATGGAATGAAACTGAGGTCACTTCTGGGAAGCCAACACAGGAAGTCTCAGATGCTGAGGAAGAAAAATCAGTTTCTGGAACTGATGCCCAAGAAGAATGCAGAGAAAAAGGACATCAGAAGAGACAGGGAGAGGCAATTGTGAACACAGAGGAGAAACCAAAAGAAGAGCAGCCTGTTGTGACTCACGAAAAGCCGGGCACTGCATGAAGGTAGAAGGAATGCCCGCAGACCCGGCAATCAAGCCCGTGGATATGGGTGGGGAGGAGCCAAAGGAGAAGGTAGCTACCTCTGAAAAGGACCCAGGGAAGGCTGCTCTTGAGCAACTGGTAGGGCAAGGAGAGCCTGCTGCTGAAAAGTCACCAGAGGTGGCAACAGAGTCTGCAGAGGACTCAGCTATAGAGGCTGTATCAGAAGTTGCTGAGAAGCCTGAGTAGGAGGCCACAGTTCTTAAGGATAGTGCAGTCAATGGACGGTCAGCTGCAGATTACACTCCTATCGAACCACAGGCTTCTTTAGAAAGACTGACAGAAACAAAAGATGGTTTAGGACTAGAGGAGAAGGGGAGGGCAAAGCTGGTTCCTAGCCAGGAGGAAACTAAACCGTCTATACAAGAGTCTGAGGCAGCTGGAGATGGGGTTGATACCAGGGAGCTACTGGGAAATCACCTGAAGACAAAAATTAAGATAGCTTCTAAGGAAGAGACACGAGAGAGAGAGGAACAGATGAAAGAGGGTGAAGAAACTCAAGGCTCAGAAGAGGAGGACAAGGAAAATGACAAGGCTGAAGAAACACCAAAGGATTCATTCTTGAAAACAAGTCTCTTCAAGAAAATGAAGAGGAGGAAATTGGAAACCTTATCTGGGATATGCTGGATTTAGCCAAGATCAGTTTTAAAAGGCAAGAAATAAAAGCAGTCCAGCTTTATGCTACGCAGGGACATCTTAAACTCGGAGAAGTTGGTGTTGAATCTGAGAATGATATCCAAGCTATGGAGGCGTTTCCGGCTTGCCTGATCTTGCAGGAGCCGTACCTGGAAGCCCACGAGAGGCTCCTTGGAGAAACTCACTACCAGCTGTGCTTGGCCTATGGGTACAACTCTCAGTACGATGAGGCTGTGGCACAGTTCAGCGAGTCTATTGACGTCATTGAGAAGAGAATGGGAGTACTACAGGAGCAGACGGAGGCTGAAGGATCCCCTATTGAACAGAAGAAAGAAATCGAGGAGCTGAAGGAACTGCTACCTGAAATTAAAGAGAAGATAGAAGATGCAAAGGACTCCCAGCATAGTGGGAATGGAGCTGAACTGGCTCTGGAAGCTGCTCTGCTGGAGAGTTCTGCTCCAGGTTTGACTCCTAGTGGAGGCTCTTCCGTCTCCATGATTGCCAGGAGAAAGCCAGCAGATGGTGCTTCTTGGTCAAATGGTGTGACCTAATGGAGACAGTGGGGATGCTGCCCGCAGTGGAAATGAAGTCTCAGAAAACACGGAGGAGGCGGTAGAGAATCAGGCTGAAAGGTGGGCAGCGATGGAGGGGACAGTGGAGGCTGGAGCTGCAGTTGAAAGCTCTGCATGTTAAGAGAGGACGGAGCCTTCCTCCCAAAGGGAGGTGTTTTTACATATAATGTATTTTTTCACCTTGGGGGGATTCTTGTTGTATAACTTCAATGAAGATTGTAACAACAACAACAAAAAGAATCTCCTAATTGACATGCCATGTTGATTCACATATTTGATGATTACTTTCAGAATGGTGAATAAACAGATCATTTAAACAGTTTGCCACAGGTGAAAGACGTTTATACTGAGATCTTAGGGGAAAGGAAAAGAGTTGGAGAGGGAAATGGTGGTTCATTTCCAAGTTCAGAAATTAAGAGTTATGATTGAACTTAACCTTGGACTTTCCCTAAGGAATATTGCTTTAAACAGATAAGAGGAACTAAATCAACAACAACGACAACAAATTTAAAAGAAGATTTTACCAGTTAGGCCTGGAGGATAAAATTTCCAACAAATTCTTCAGCTGATTTCCTGGACTCCCTTGAATCAATTCTGCAGGGGGGACCTAATGGTGCAGTGAGATGACTCTGGAGCTGTACTAACCCTACAAAACTGGGGACTAAGGCTGCTGTACAGAAGAAACAGAGGAGAGAGGAGGAGTAAGTTCATGAAGGACGCTGGGGGTCTGCCCAACAATCGGCTCTATGCTTGGTGGGCCATGGTAGTATCATTTGTAAAATATGGAGTGACTTAGGGCGTCTTTATACACCAATGCCTGGCACACAATAAGGAATCAAAATGATTATGGAGAAGCAGGAGTAAGGGAGAATGTAATTAAATACAAACAGACTGGGAGTGGGATAGGACTGCAGTCTGCCGTGACTTGTTTACAAGGTGTAGCTTAGAAATGTGTCTTATTACTTTACAGTTGCACTGTGTGAGTTACAGCTCCTTTCTGAGACATATAATCAAAGTAGAGCTTTGCTCACATGCCAATTGGTTCCCCTATCATCAGTCACATGTTTTACTATCTTGCCAATACCGTATAGTTCTGCAGTATGTGTGAACTTTCAGAAGTGTCCGGGCTCTTTTAATATGATACTGGCGCTTTTTTTGGTTAATTCATGGGCATATGGGATGCTGTGGACCATGCCCTCACTCTGCTAAACTGATTTGTTTATTCTTCCTTAAGGTGCTTAGGGGACATATAACTGCTGGAATGCAACCACAGACACGGCAGACAATGTGAGTGGTGACTTTCAATTAGGACCAAGTGGTGTCTTTCAATTAGGACTGGGGATTAACAAACTCAGAACCCTAGGGATGAGTTTGAAGCAAGATGGTATTCAAATTATGTGCAAAGTAGCTATTCTGAATTTCAATGGACATAAAAACCATTAGGTAAACTGATTCAAATGAGAATTCCTGATGCCCCATGATCATATCAATGTACACAGCTATGATTTAATTAAAAAAAAAAAAAAAAAAAAAAAGAGAATTCATGGACCTATTTCCAAAATTTTAACTTAGAAGATAGATCCTGGGAGGTTCCCAGGAACCTGCATTTTAAAAAGCATCCAACCCCTCACCACTGTAGGCGCAGTGATCTTTGCACAACTACTGGAAAACAATGGTAACCATATTACATTTTTCTGCAAGAAATTTCTACCTACATCAGAATTCAATACTGGCAAACTCAGGTTGAAGCAGTGGCCCCTACTCCAGGCCACAAGGAGGAATTGTAAGTGAGTTTCTGAAAGGCACCAGGCATCCTCTCCCGGTACTACACTTTTTAGATAAGAGTACACTATTTCACCTAAAGAGAAAAGGGATTAAAAAATCAGTTTATCCAGCAGGCATCCAGGCGATCTTCCAAAAAGTAAAGCAGAAGAGCAAATACAAAAAAATAAATACTTACTAGAGCCAAAAATATTTGTAATGTATTTATGAAAGCTACAAAATAAACAAAGGGAGAATAAAGCTGCCCAAGCAGAGCAAAAATTGGTTATTGACAGACTTAATATTTGCCAATAGAAATTTCAGATTCAACTAATATTTGCTGAGTTCATATAATATGCCAACCAGTATGACTAAACTTTCAAATACATAGTCCCAACCCACAAATTAGCCTATAGGGAGTTATTCACATCCTGTCTTAATAGAAGAAGAAATGAAGGACCAGAGAGTCTATATAATTTGCCAGAAGTCAGCTCAGTGCCCATAGCACAGTGGTGATGGTGCCAGACACATACACCAAGACTGAGACCCAGGCCTGCCAAACAACAATGACAACTGCAACAAAAAATAGCTGGGCGTTGTGGAGGGCGCCTGTAGTCCCAGCTACTTGGGAGGCTGAGGCAAGAGAATCACTTAAGCCCAAGAGTTTGAGATTGCTGTGAGCTGTGACGCCATGACATTCTACCAAGGGCAACAAAATGAGACTCTGTCTCAAAAAAACAAAAACAAAAACAAAACAAAACAAAAACCCCCCCAAAATTTGCCAGAAGTCACACAGCAGGAAAAGCTGGAATTCAATCCATGGTTGATTGAATTCAGTGCCCTGTTACACCACTGTTCTGTTACGCCACATTTCCCCAAGCACGAATTGTTCTATAAACTTCACTTACCTAGATAACAATGACAACTAATATTAACTGACACTTGACTAAAAATTAGGTCCTGCGCTAAGCGCTTTAGATACACTACGTGTCTTAGTTGGTTTAGTGTTGCCTTAACAGATACCACAGACCAGATAATCTATAAAGAACAGAAACTTACTTCTTATAGTTATGGAGGCTGGGAAGTCCGAGGTTGAGGGGCTAGCATCAGGTGAGAGCCTTCTGTGCCCTTGGCAGAAGGTGGAAGGGCAAGCAAGCACCAACGAGCAGAGGGCAGAGAGAGCAAGACATGGAACTCACAGCCTCAGGCGCTTTTAAATGGCGTTAATCTACCCACGTGGGCGAACCCCACACAACCTAAACACCTCCCAGTAGTTCTCACCTCTCTCAACACTGTTGCACTGGAGATTAAGTTTCCAACATATGGTTTCTGGGGGACACATTCAAACTATATAGCTTATTTCATCCTCACACTCCATGAAGCAGATATAATCATTCCTAATCTACAGAAAGGAAATCTGAGGCCTGGAAAGAGTAAATAACATGTACTGTGAATGAACCCATACAACCTTTATAGATATTTAAATCTAGTTTTCTATATGGCTCTGATATATTTAATCTTGATTGCTTTAGTGTGATTTGAAGTCTGTGTTTGGAATTTCTTATTGAAAAAGGGATGATTTCCTCTAGCTGTTTTAGAGAGAGGAAAAGTATAGTGTTATGATATGTCCTTTCAAGCTTTCATCTTAGCAAAGTGCTGGGGAGTACTTCATTCTCCGTTAAGAAACTCTAAATAAAGGATGGAGAGAAAGGAACTCAAGCCAATCTAGGTTAAATCTCTGAACTTCCTAAGCTGTTGTAAAATCCTATGAGATGGCCTTTGTTGATCAGGTGGTTAATCAGATTGATCCTTTTGGTGTTCAGGTCTAGAATTATTTTTGCTTATGACAAGTCATTGGCATAGTTTTGTAGATGGAAATTAACTTGGCCTGAATGTGACTGAGAGTAATATAATCTGAGGAGTAGAAAGATGATTTATGGGAAATAGTTGTGGAGGATAACCTAGTATTTTATCTAACTTTTCCACATTTGTGTCTCTTGCCTAGTAAATCCTTTCCCTGAACATACGTTTAGCTGTCATGGAGCATGTGCTGTGTGGTGTTGGCTTGCCCAACCGATGTTAAGGACCCTAGGAAATTGGACCTAATTTAACCCTAACTCCTCAACATGTCCCATCTGCCCTGAGAGCCAAAAATATTTGCAATGTATTTATGAAACATGTATTGTATGTATGTATGCTAGGTTCTTGAGTCTGGGTTGCTTGTTTTTCCCTTCTCTATAAGGCTATTCATATCCTTTTAAAGAGACTTTTAAGGATAGACATTGCATTAGTATTAAATCTGCTGCTATGGCATTTAAATGCTGGTTAAAAGTAGGACTGCTAGCATGACAAAAACAAAATCTTTGCTAGAGAAACAGTGAAACCTGATCTCCCATTCTACCTTCCAGCAAAATATACACTGAGCCCTTGAAAGTGCTGGTCCTTTAATATCTGGCATGGGAAATGATTTTGAGAATTAAATGATACCGGTATTTGTTGGTTACCTGCCAATGTCAAGCAACACATTACTCGCAAGGGCCCCACAGCTGGCATCCCTTTCCTTTTCAAAAAGTTCATTTTGTACGTCAGTTCCTGTACCACTACAACTTTATTTTCTACAACCAGATTAGTGATCAGAGAAGAAAACAGACCTAAATTCTTTCCAGTTAGGAATATTAAAAACTATGGCATTAAGAGTAGAATTATCTTTCTCTTAAAATTCTTTCATCTTTGAAGAAAGTAACTTCCCTGCTGTGCTGAAGGCTAAAAGCCAGGCAGGGGTGCTGGGGAGGTCTGGGAGCAGGGACCAAGTGGGTATTCTGTCTCCAACACCTGATTCTAAAGTGCTTTCTCCACACTGGCCACACCAGCCCTGTCACTGCCGTCCCCAACCTCATTCTATCCAGCATGCACACCTAGCCAAGACTCAGCTCTTGAAAATGCCATCTTCCATGGCTGCCCTTTCCCCTCAGGATAAAGCCCAAGCTCCTCAGCTTGGTGTGAAAGTCATTGGCCCTGCTACCCCCAAGTTCATCACCTTCAGTCTCCTGTCTAAACCCAGATTTAGTACTTTAGACCCTGGTCTTAGAGTCCTGCTCACACAGTCTCCTTCTGTTGCTATGGAATCCCATCCATCTTTCCAGGCTCAGAACCTACTTCACGACTATTAACTCTGCCCTGGAGCAGCACAAAACCAACCTTTTGAGGGGGCTTTCAAGATGTTACTTTGTTCCTTTCAGCACTGGTCAGATGCTGTGTTTGGAGTCTGAAAGGACGTGCATAGGACTGGCTTTGGGGGGCTTTAATCACCAGCTCACCCCAATCTACAGGCCACCTCCCTACAGACAACTTCACATAAATGGTACTCAAATTTTAAAAAACTAAACACCTCGAACTAATGGTATGTTTCAATACACGTTTAGCATTTGAAAACTATGTTGTATAAGAGAATTTTAGTCCTTGCCTTGATTTTAGAAAATTATCTTAAAAATTAGGATTTTTTTTTTTAAGTAAAATGGTACAGAATTATTCTCTTCCTCCAGGATCCCATATATATTACACTATAATAGTTAACATATTCAAAGACTATCACCTGGGCTACACTGAATCTCACAAGACCTTTGCACCTGTAAGGGACAGCAAAGAGCTTGACATATAAATGTTCAATAAATGTTTGCAGAATGGACTTGAGACAGCTTGGGTTTAAAACTTTAAGTCATGTATGAGAGAGGGTCATATGGAAGTCCTACAATGTAATAAATAAAAAGTAACAAATGAAATTTAATGGACACTGAGGTTGTTTCCACTTCTTGGCAACTAGGAATAATGCTATGAACATTTATGTACAAGTTTCTGTGTGGTGTTAGACTTTTGTCAAATGCTTTTTCTATGACAACTGAGATGATCATATGATTCTTGTGTTATTGTTCTACTATAGAGTATTAAATTAATGTTTTGACATTAAACCAACCTTTCATTTCTGGAGAAATTCCTCTTGGTCATGGTGTACACTCCATTTTATACAATGTTGAATTCTATTTGCTAGTATTTTGTTGAGGATTTTTTGCATCTATATTTATATGATATTGGTGTATAGTTTTTCTTGTGATGTCTTTGTTTGTAATTTCTTCTACATTTTTGGCCAAAATTTTTTAACCCAGAAGTCATTCGAATGAGTTGATTTGCACAATATTATTTTCTGGCTCATCTGCCTCCGAACCTTTCTCTCCAATCCCATTTCAATGTCCACTCAACTCCACTAAGTCATTCTGCATTCTTCTGTTTCTAGCTGTTGATTAATATTGCCCTTTCTTCCCAAAGTACTCTATTTGTTCTTATCATACAAGACCTAAATCCAGTCCCTTTCTCTTGAAGCCTTGATAGACCACCCAAACATTAGAGATCTCTCCCTTCTTGAGATGCTGATTTCATATTACAAACTGACAGTTGCTTACTGTTTATAATTTCCTAAACTACGTCTGTAGTTCCATCTATTCAGAAGTCTGAGGCAGGAGGATAACTTGAGCTCCCGGGAGTCTGAGGCTGAAGAGAGCTCTCACTGCACCTCTACATTCTAGCCTGAACAACAGAGTCAGACCCCCATCTCTAAATAAAAAAGAAAAAAAAGAAAAGAATGAAGAACACATGAAATTTCTAGAGCTTAAAAATATAATCTCTGGGCTGGGCATACTGGCTCACGACTATAATCCTAGCACTCTGGAATGCTGAGGGGGGAGAATTTCTTGAGCTCAGGAGCTCAGCCTGAGTAAGAGTGAGACCCCCGTCTCTACCAAAAATAGAAAAATTATCTGGTTGTTGTAGAAGATGCCTGTAGTCACGGTTACTCAGGAAGAGGATTGCTTGAGTCCTGGAGTTTGAGATTGTTGTGAGCTATGATGATGCCTCTATACTCTACCTAGGGTGACAGAGTGAGACTGTCTTAAAAAAAAAAAAAAATACATACAGTATATAATCTCTGAAGTGGATTAAGCACTAAGGAAGACCAGTGAATTTCAAAATAAATTATCCAGACCGAAACACAAAGAGGAAAAGTGATGTAAATAAAAAGGGACTCAGTGAACTATGGGATAATGTTAAGGGTCAAAATGTTTCCAAATTTGATGAAAAGCAGAGATACATAGATCCAACAATTTAACACCAATAAGGAAAAAAGAAAATTCCACAAAAATACATCACAATGAAATTGCTGAAAACAAGGAAGAAGAAATTATCTTAAAAGCAGTCACAAAAGAACGAAATATCATGGACAATACAACAAAGATGAAAATAACTACTGATGTCTCATCTGAAACAGTAAAAGTCAGAAAAAAAACTGAATGACATCTTTAAAGTCTTGAAAGTGAAATAAAACAAAGCCACAACTGTCAAATAAGAATTCTATACCCAAAGAAAAAAATAAAAATCAAGACAAAATAAATATATTTTTCAGACAAACAAAAGATGAGAGAATTCATCACTCCATAGACCTGCACTATACAAAATGTTAAAGATGTTTACAGATGAGAAAAATGATACCAGAAGAAAACTGGGACCTACACCAAAATAAGAAGAGGGTCAGGAATAGCAGAGGTATAAGAAAATGTAAAATGATTATGTTTTCTTAAAGATTTTTTAAATAATTAAATTTTACAACCAAAATAGTAACAATGTATTGTGGGGCATATAACATACATAGAAGTAAACTGCAGGGCAGCAACAGCATAAAGGATGAGAGAAGGAGTGGAAGAATACTTTTATAAGCTGATCACGTTATATATAAAGTAACATAATAAAAAATTTAATGATGACTGAGTAAGATACATACTGCAAACACTAATGCAAACTAGAAGACAAAATGGAGCGCTAAGATCAATTCATCCAGTAGCAGGCAGGCAAAGAGAAAATCAAGATGGGGGATTTAGACCAGACCATATTAATAATACATTAAATGCTGAACAGCTACAACAACAACAAAGCACACACACACACACACACACAAAAAAAATGAACACAGAAGGGTATATATTGTATTTTTCCATTTATATGAAATTCTAGAACAGGCAAATTATAAAAAAAAAAGGATTAGTGGTTTCCTAGAGCCAAAGGTGTTACCCATAAAGAGGCAAGAGAAATATATATACACAATATGTGTATGTATAACATATATAATATATATATGTATATATATAACATATATGTATGTATAATATATATATATACATACACATATATAATATAATATATATATGTGTGTATGTATATCCAAAAGAATATCTGATATACACACACACATATATGTATATGTAAATATACACATGGCCCTCTTCTTATTTTGGTGTAGGTCCCAATTTTCTTCTGTATCATTTTTCTCATCTGTAAACATCGTTAACATTTTGTATAGTGCTGGTCTACGAGTGATGAATTCTCTCATCTTTTGTTTGAAAAATATATTTATTTTGTCTTGATTTTTATTTTTTTCTTTGGGCATAGAATTCTTATTTGAAAGTTGTGGCTTTGTTTTATTTCACTTTCAAGACTTTAAAGATGTCATTCAGTTTTGGTTTTTTTTGACTTTTACTGTTTTAAGTGAAACATCAGTAGTTATTTTCATCTTTGTTGTATTGTACATGATATTTCTGTACAATTTTTATTTTTATTTCAGTAGTCTGTGTACTGGAAAAAAAGTGGGGGAAAAACCCCTAAAGTGTACATTAATGGAAGATTAATTGTGACATACTAATGCAAGAATATTCTATAAAGGTTTTAAAAGAATGAAGGAGGCCAAACATGGTGGCTCATGCCTGCAATTCCAGCACTTTTAGAGGCCAAGGTGGCCTCTAAAGCCAGGAGCTTGAGACCAGCCTGAGTAGGAGAGACCTGTTTCTACAAAATATTTTTTAAAAACAGCGTAGCATGGTGGCACATGCCTATAGTCCTCACTACTCTACTTGAAAGACAGAGGCAGGAGGATCACCTGAGCCCCTAGGACTTTGAGGTTACAGTAAGCTATGATCCTACCACTGTACTACAACCTGGACAACAGAGAGCAAAACACTGTCTTCGAAAAGAAAAAAATCAAAGTATTTTAAAAATACAAAAAAGGAAACATAGCTACTGACATGACAAGTTGTTATATCTCATTTTATATATTAAGCTTTTATTTAAAAATTTTGTTTGAAAAAATTACATACTAGAAATCTCTTGGCTAACTCAATCAGGACCATTGGTTGAATAACAGAAAAATGTTAGAGCAGTGAAAGATAACTTAAATATTTGATCTTAGATTAAAAAAATATATATATATGTATATTTATATGAAATATATATATGTATACATATATATGTATATATATGTACATTCTTTGATATAGGACTAAGGATTTTTCTTTAATTATGGGTCCACCTGTCCTTTCTCATTAAACGACAGCTCTAAAATATTGTTTAAGATTTCTGGTTTCAATTTCTTTGAAGTGGAGTGATAATTTAAAAATATCTGCAAAGCAATCCAAGTGCACACTGTATCTAGATTTATATTTTTCTCCTGTATTTTATAATTGTCTTGCCCAGCCCTAATTGACGATATTATTTCTTAGTATCTAGACTTTATTTTCAAAGCATTAGATTTAGTTTATAGACAAAAATAATTCCCTTTCACAATCACAGATTGATTTATGTATTTCATTAATCATAAAATTACTATAACATTATAATTAGAATGAAAGTTTTGGAAACAAGACAATTCTTTTTTTTTTTTTTATTAAATCATAGCTGTGTACATTAATGTGATCATGGGGCACCATACACTGGTTTTATAGACCGTTTGACACATTTTCATCACACTGGTTAACATAGCCTTCCCGGCATTTTCTTAGTTATTGTGTTAAGACATTTATAGTCTACATTTACTAAGTTTGACATGTACCTTTGTAAGATGCACTGCAGGTGTAAACCC